>ML263989.1:0-24646 GCA_005239495.1 Nicotiana undulata | reverse complement strand
TGTCACAAGTCCTACGGGCATACTAACAGAATATACAAAAGATACAATAGAACTGTCCCACTGTCTGAAAGTAATAGACGGAAATAACAAAAGAAGACTCCATAGTGCTGCCGAGGATCGCCAGGAGAAGCAGCTCACCGTGAAGTCAGGTCCAACTATAATTAGAATCGAGCTCCGGTCTGATAACCAGATGCACCAACCTTAGAACCTGTACAATTAAGTACAAAAGTGTAGCATGAGTACATAAATAAATATATACCCAGTGAGTATCCAGTCTAATCTCGAAGAGGTAGTGACGAGAGGTCAACTTGACACTTACTAGGGTCCAACAATATAATTTAACAGGATATGTTAAAATCAATAAGCATATGAGGATGATAAAGCAGTAAACATTAAAGGCAACTTCAAATCAAATAAATATTGGAAGTAACTAAACAATTACCACTTCATTTTCCCCCCAAATATCTGTCAATTCAATATCCATGAAATCATTAACAATTTAGCATGCACATACGGGATAAGGACAACCAGCCTGAGCCATCATAATAACCATATCTGTGCACTGCCGAGGGTCGAACGACCCGAACCATAAATGTATCTTTCAATCCGCCGTGGCGTATGGCCCGCTCTCATGAGAGTGGGGGAAATAACACTCCGCTCACGGAATATAAATTACGAAGCGGTCACATGCACACACAATATCTTCTTAATTTACTTTTAAGAGGGCATTCCTTTAATTTACCAAATTCCATGATCTCAGGGAAACAAGCTGCACATACATGATTTCATAAAGCACATAATTCATTTCGAGGAAGAACACAAGGCATGATGTGGGCCTAACTACCCAGACATAACAATAATAGTCGCTACGTACGGACTCTCGTCACTTTGTACGTACATAGCCCCCGCAAACATTAACACATAGTCATTTAATTCACCTATGTTGATAATTCCCTCTTACAAGGTTAGAAAGGAGACTCACCTCGTGTAGAACCTCCTTTCTGGGTCAAGAACGCGCCCGAAACTCACAACTCGTCACCCAAGGACTCGAAACTAGCCAAATGTTATATAAATATATCAATTTATACTCAAATGCATGGAATTCTCCTATTTACTTAGTTAATTCATCTTACTTTGAAAAAATCCCAAAATACACCCCCGGGCCCACATGTTCAGATTCCGGAAATTTTTGAAGGAAACACTTACCCATAACCTAAGGATCGTTAATATGTGGTTTTTGTATGATTTCATGGAAATTTAACGGGTAATTCCCTTAATTTTCATAAAGCCCTAGGTTATTACTCTAACCCTTGATTTCTACTAATTAGAAGGTTAATTTAACTAGGAATTCAAGCATTAAACTAACATTAGGGTAGAATTCACTTACCTTTCAGTTGCTAGGTGAAATCTCTTCTTTGAAAGCACCCAAAATCGCCCCAAGTGAAGAAAAATGGCTTAAAAGGGACTAAGTCCCGTTTAAATCTAACACTACCCAGCTGCACCTTGTGTGCGATCGCAGCTGGGGCAGGGCCCCCTGAAGGCCTACAGTGCGGTCGCGGAAGGGGTCGTGCGATCGCGGAGGCTAGCTGGGCTAGACCTATGCGATCGCGGGGGAGTGGGGTGCGAACGCAGAGAACAAAAACTGAGCCAGGCCATAACTTACCCTGTGCGAACGCAGACAAGACCTTGCGATCGCACACGGCATTTTCCCACTCCTTCCAACTGCCAACTCCTTCCATGCGATCGCATGAGTGCACCCGCGATCGCACAAAAGGAAACCAGACAGTGAAAATCTGGTGTTTTGAAATTAGCTCCGAGGGGGCCGAAACTCACCCGAGCCCCTCGGGACCCCGTCCAAAGGCAATGGCATGTGTATTCATGATATGGACTAGCTCAAATTTTCGGAACGTGTAAAACAACAACGTAACTAAGATTCCGACCCCAAAACCAAATTGAATCAAACTTTGAACTTCAAGTTCTAGAATTCGGTTTCGATGCGCCGAACCTACCTATACTACTCAGAATGACACCAAATTTTTCATGCAAGTCATAAATGACATAACAGAATTATTCCCGGTCTTGGAATTATGTTCGGACCTCGATAACACAAAAACACGTTCCAAAACTCAATTCTTAAACTTAAGGAATCATATTTCACTATTTGGCACTGAAATGCTCCCGCGTCATCCAAAACTCATTCCGGACACGCGTCCAAGTTCGAAATCATCATACGAAGCTACCAGAACCATCGAAACTCGATTCCGAGGTCGTTTACTCAAAATGTTGACCGAAGTCAAACTTGGCCTTAAAGACCAACCTTAAGGAACCAAGTGTTCCTATACCATCCCAAACCACCCGTCCCCACAAGTCATAAATCATCAAAAGCAACTACGAGAAATCTCAATTAGGGGAACGGGGTCCTAATACGCAAAACGACCGGCCGGGTCGTTACATTCTCCACCTCTTAAACAAATGTTCGTCCTCGAACGGGTCTAGAATCATACCTGGAGTGCTGAATAGGTGTGGATATCTGCTTCGCATGTCCTCCTCAGACTCCATATTCTCCTCCTCGATCGGTTGGCCCCTCCACTCGACTTTTACGGCAGAAACCCTCTTGTATCTCAACTGGCGATCCTGCCTGTCAATAATGGCAACTGGCTCCTCTTCGTAGCCCAACCTCTCATCCAATTGAATGGTGCTGAAATCAACCACGTGAGAGAAGTCGACATGCTATCTCCGGAGCATGGATACATGAAAGACCGAATGAACTCCTGATAAACTAGGAGGTAAAGCAAGCTCAGAAGCAACCTCACCAACTCGCCTCAACACCTCGAAAGGACCTATGAACCTTGGGCTCAGCTTGAACTTCTTCCTGAACCTCATAATACCCGTCATCGGTGATACTTTCAACAGGAACTTATCTCCCTCCATAAACGATACATCACGTGCCTTTTGATCCGCGTAACTCTTCTGTCTGGATTGTGCTGTGCGGAGCCTCTCTTGAATCAACTTCAATTTCTCCAAAGCATCCTTCACCAGGTCGGTGCCATATAACTTAGCCTCGCCAGGTTCAAACCACCCGACAGGAGAACGACATCGCCGACCATACAAAGCCTCAAATGGATCTATCTCGATGCTGGACTGATAACTATTATTGTAAGCAAACTCGGCCAAAGGCAAGAACTGGTCCCACTGACCACGGAAGTTAATCACACATGCCCTGAGTATGTCCTCCAATATCTGAACTGTCCGCTCTGATTGACCATCAGTCTGAGGGTAAAATGTTGTGCTGAGATCTATCTGGGTACCCATCTCACTATGCAATGCCCTCAAAAAGTGCGAGGTGAACTGAGGACCTCGATCTGATATAATGGACACCAGCACACCGTATAACCGGACTATCTCCCGAATGTAGATTTGGGCCAACCTCTCAGAAGTATAAGTAGTAGCTACTGGAATGAAATGCGCCGATTTGGTCAACCTATCCACAATGACCCAAACCGCGTCAACCTTCTGCAAAGTCCGAGGCAACCCAACCACGAAGTCCATAGTGATGCGCTCCCACTTCCACTCAGGAATGGGCATCTGCTGAAGTAGGCCTCCTGGCCTCTGGTGCTCATACTTGACCTGCTGGAAATTAAGACATCTAGCCACATACCCCACTATGTCCTTATTCATCCGCCTCCACCAGAAATGCTGCTTCAAATCACAACACATCTTCGTAGCACCAGGATGAACAGAATATCGCGAACTTTGAGCCTCCTCCAGAATCCTCTCCCTCAGGCCATCAACATTAGGAACACATAAACGGCCCTAAAGTCTCAGAAAACCATCCTCGCCAATAGTAACCTCCTTGGCACCACCCTAAACCACTGTCTCCCGAAGCTCTGCTAAGCACGGATCATCGAACTGTCAGGCCTTAATCTCTCCTAATAACGACGACTGAGCAACCAAATGTGCAAGAACTCGGCGAGGCTTTGAAAGGTCTAATCTCACCAGGAGATTAGCCAAGGACTGAATGTCCAAGGCTAGAGGTCTCTCCTCTGCTGCAATATAAGCCAAACTACCCATACTCTCCGCCTTCCTGCTCAAAGCATCTGCTACCACATTCGCCTTGCCCGAATGATAAAGAATGGCGATGTCATAATCCTTCAGCAACTCAAGCTACCTGCGCTGCCTCAAATTAAGATCCATTTGCTTGAACAAGTGCTGCAAGCTGCGGTGGTCTGTATAAATCTCACAAGACACCCCATACAAATAATGCCTCCAAATCTTAAGAGCATGAACAATCACCCCCAACTCCAAATCGTGCACAGGGTAATTCTTCTCATGAACCTTCAGCTGGCGCGAAGCATAAGAAATAACTCTCCCTTCCTGCATCAACACACATCCCAAACCAACGCGTGAAGCGTCGCAATACACCGTATACATCCCAAAACCGGAAGGCAATATCAGAACTGGTGCTGAGGTTAATGTTGTCTTAAGCTTCTAAAAGCTCGCCTCACACTCGTCGGACCATCGGAACAGGGCATTCTTATGAGTCAATCTAGTCAATGGAGCTGCAATAGAAGAGAACCCCTCCACAAATCAGCGATAATAGCCTGCTAGGCCCAAAAAGCTCTTGATCTCTGTAGCTGATGTAGGACGCGAACAACTCTGAATTGCCTCAATCTTCTTAGGATCAACCTTGATACCCTCTCCGGATACCACATATCCCAATAATGCCAGGGAATCCAACAACAACTCACACTTGGAGAACTTAGCATATAGCTTCTGTTCTCGCAAAGTCTGGAGTACAACTCTCAAATGCTGCTCGTGCTCTCCCAGGCTACGTGAGTAAATCAGAATGTCATCAATGAAGACAATGACAAAGAAATATACGGCCTGAACACCTTATTCATAAAGTCCATAAATGCCGCCGGGGCATTAGTCAAGCCAAAGGACATAACCAGGAGTTCATAGTGGCCATATCTCGTATGGATAGCGGTCTTCGGAACATCCGAGTCCCGAATCTTCAGTTGATGATAACCCAATCTCATATCAATCCTAGAAAACACCCGAGCACCTTGCAACTGGTCAAACAAATTATCGATGCGCGACAAAGAATACTTGTTCTTAATAGTGATCTTGTTCAACTGGCGGTAATCAATACACATATGCATGGACCCATCCTTCTTCTTTACAAATAGTACCGGAGCACCCCACGGAGATACACTCGGTCTGATAAACCCCTTAGACAACAACTCCTCAAGCTGCTCATTCAACTCCTTCAACTCCTTCGGAGCCATACGGTATGGGGGAATGGAAATAGGCTGAGTGACTGGAGCTACATAAATGCAGAAATAAATACCACAATACGGAGGCATGCCCGGAAGGTCTGAAGGAAATACATCGACAAAATCTCGAACCACTAGCACTGAATCAATCGTCGGAGACTTGGCGGTGGTGTTCCGCATATAAGCAAGATACGTCAGACAACCCTTCTCGGCCATATGTCGAGCCTTCAGGAAGGAAATAACCCGATTGGCTACGCTAACTGAGGAACCTCTCCACTCCAGCCTAGGAAACTCAGGCATGGCTAAAGTAACTGTCTTGGCATGGCAATCTAGCACGACATGGTAGGGAGATAGCCAATCCATGCCTAAAATAACCTCAAAATCAACCATGTCCAGCAACAGAAGGTCCGCTCTAGTCTCGAACCCACAAAAGGTAACCACACAAGACCGATAAATCTGGTCTACCACCATAGAATCGCCCACAAGAGTGGACACATATAGGGGAGAAACCAAGGACTCACGAGGAACATCCAAAAAATGAGCAAATAAGGCTGAAACATATGAATAGGATAATCCTGGATCAAATAACACTGATGCCTGTCTACCACATACTGACATAATACCTGTAATCACGGCATCTGAGGCCACTGCATCTGATCTGGCCGGAATAGCATAGAATCTAGCTGGAGCCCGGATGACTGACCTTTGATGGAATGAATAGGGGCTGACTGAACTCCCCCTATCTGTCCTCCACCTCTAGGACGACCCCTGCTAGCCTATCCTCCACCTCTGGGTGGTTGGACCGCTGGTGCCGGACCCATAGGCTGATAACCCTGTTGTACTGCTTTGCCCCGAAGCTTGGGAAAAAACCTCTTCATATGACCTTTATCCTCACACTCATAACAATCTCCAGGTATCATAGCCTGCTGCCCCGAAGAAGAACCCTGAATGGCTGGAGTGCGATGTGTACTCTCTAGCATAGCACTAAAGTAAGGACCGGAGGATCCCTGATGACTAGAATAACCACCGGAGGAACTCTGAATAGCTGGAGGGAGGTAGGAATGCTCTGGCATGGCGTTGAACTGAGGCCTTGCTGGGACACCTCGGGGAGGTGGTGGGGGTGCTAAATATGGGGGCCTGTTGGGCTGACCCCTACCAAATTGACCTCTGCCCCTAACTGGGGCACCTCTAAAATCTCCGAAAAATCTGGCCCTCTTATCCTGTTGCCCCTGCTCACTGCTCCTCGGCCGATAACCCTCGATCCTGCGAGCAATCTCCACCACACGCTGATAAGGAGTCCCCATCTCCACCTCTCGGGACATGTTGGCCCTAATACCTGGATGCAACCCCGCTACAAATCTTCGGACTTTCTCGGCATTAGTGGGTATATCATGAGTGCATGGCGAGACAACTCTAAAAATCTAGCCTCATAATCTGTCACTAACATCTGTCCCTGCTCCAACTGCTTAAACTGATACCGCAACTTTTCCCTCTTAGAGGGTGGGATATATCTTTCTAGGAATAGCTAAGTGAACTGCCCCCAAGTGATAGGAGGAGAATCTGCCGGCCTGCTATGGATATAAGAGTGTCACAGCCTGCGAGCTCTGCCCTCCAACTGAAAGGTAGTGAAGTCCACTCCATGGGACTCTAATATCCTCATGTTGTGCAGTATATCGTTGCACCTTTCAAAAAAATCCTAGGCATCCTCGCCTCTCTCACCCCGAAGACTGGAGGGTGCAATCGAGTCCATCTATCCAATAACTTCTGCGGATCGCCGTCCGCAACTGGTCTGGGCTCAAGTGTTGCTTCTACAGGCTGGGGCCCGCCTATGGGCAATGTACCTCGGGGTATGATGTACTGCTGCTGTCTGACCTGCACCCTGGGCGGTAGGAGTCTGGGCTCCCCCTCCTGCCCGAGATGTGGAAGGATCCGTTGGAAATAAGCCAGCCTGGGACATAGTGTCCATAAACCGTATCATACGGCCCATGACCTCCTGGAAGCCTGGCGCCGTCATAAAGTCCACTGGAGTAGGATCTGTTGGGGGAACCTTTCCCTGCTCCTCTATGATAAGGTCATCCACTGGTGGTGCAACTGGAATAGCTCTGGGATTCCCTCGTCCCCTACCTCGGGTCGGTGCCCTCCCCCGGCCTCGAACGGTGGGGGTAGCGGCATCATCCAGGTCTTGAACGTCAGCTGCACGCATCCTCACCATCTGTGAGAGAATAAAAGAGTGAGATTTAATACACCATCGACTTCTTGATAGAATATGAATAAAGAGAGGTTTCCTAATACCCTATAGCCTCCCGAAGATAAAAACAGACGTCTCTGTATCGATCTGCAAGACTCTATTAGGTTTGCCCGTGACTTGTGAGACCTACGTGAACCTAGAGCTCTGATACCATGTTGTCACGACCCAAAATACTAACTCAGGTCGTGATGGCGCCCAACACCGGAGTCAGGCAAGCCAACACTTAACTTACTAAGAATTTTCCCCATATTAAATTAAACATTCCATACCGTTATAAGTTTTGAAGCTTAAAAACATTAAATGTAAAGGGTAATAAGCCAATTTGAACAAAAGCAGTCATAACAAGGCATGGGCCGATATATATGCAGACCCGTAAACCATAACATCTACCACGTGTGTGCCAGGAACTAGTGTCACAAGTCCTACGGGCATACTAACAGAATATACAAAAGATATAATAGAATTGTCCCACTGTCTGAAAGTAATAGACGGGAAATAAAAAAGAACACTCCATAGTGCTGTCGAGGATCGCAAGGAGAAGCACCTCATCGTGAAGTCAGGTCCAACTATAATCAGAATCGAGCTACGGTCTGATAACCAGATGGACCAGCCTTAGAACCTATACAATTAAGTATAGAAGCGTAGCATGAGTACATAAATAAATATATACCCAGTGAGTATCTAGTCTAAGCTCGAAGAAGTAGTGACGAGAGGTCGACTTGACACTTACTAGGGTCCAACAATATAATTTAACGGGATATGATATAAGCAATAGGCATACGAGGATGATAAAGCAGTAAACATTAAAGGTAACTGCAAATCAATAAATACTGGAAGTAACTAAACAATTACAACTTCATTCCACCCCCCCCATATATCTGTCAATTCAATATCCCTGAAATCATTAACAATTTAGCATGCGCGTACGGGATAAGGACAACCTGCCTGAGCCATCATAATAACTATATATGTGCACTGCCGAGGGTTGAATGGCCCAAACCATAAATGTATCTTTCAATCCGACGTGGCGTACGGCCCGCTCCCATGAGAGTGGGGGAAATAACACTCCGCTCGCGGAATGTAAATTGCAAAGCGGCACATGCACACACAATATCTTCTTAATTTACTTTTAAGAGGGCATTCCTTTAATTTACCAAATTCCATGATCTCAGGGAAACAAGCTGCACATACATGAATTCATAAAGCAAATAATTCATTTTGAGGAAGAATACAAGGCATGCTGTGGGCCTAATTACCCGGACATAACAATAATAGTCGCTACGTATGGACTCTCGTCACTTTGTACGTACGTAGCCCCCGCAAACATTAACGCATAGTCATTTAATTCACCTATGGGGAGAATTCCCTCTTACAAGGTTAGAAAAGAGACTCACCTCGTGTTGAACCTTCTTTCTAGGTCAAGAACGCGCCCGAAACTCCAAACTCGTCACCCAAGGACTCGAAACTAGCCAAATGTTACATAAATAGATACTCAAAAGCATGGAATTTTCCTATTTACTTAGTTATTTCATCTTACTTTTAAAAAACCCCAAAATACACCCCCGGGCCCACATGTTCGGATTCCAAATTTTTTTGAAGGGAACACTTACCCATAACCTAAGGATCGTTAATATGTGGTTTTTGTATGATTTCATGGAAAATTAACGAGTAATTCCCTAAATTTTCATAAAGCCCTAGGTTATTACTCTAACCCTTGATTTCCACTAATTAGAAGGTTAATTTAACTAGGAATTCCTGCATTAAACTAACATTAGGGTAGAATTCACTTAACTTTCAGTTGCTAGGTGAAATCGCCTCTTTGAAAGCTCCCAAAATCGCCCCAAGTGAAGAAAAATGGCTTAAAAGGGACTAAGACCCGTTTAAATCTAACACTGCCCAGATGCCCCTTGTGTGCGATCGCAGCTGGGGCAGTGCAATCGCAGAAATCAGCTGGCAGGGCCCCTCGAAGACCTACAGTGCGGTCGCAGAATGGGTCGTGTGATCGCGGAGGCTACTGGTCTAGGCCTATGCGATCGCGGGGGAGTGGGGTGCAAACGCGGAGAACAAACACTGGGCCAGGCCACAACTTACCCTGTGAGAACGCAGACAAGACCTTGCAATCGCAAAGGGCTTTTTCCCACTCCTGCCAACTGCCAACTCCCTCCATGCGATCGCATGAGTGCACCCACGATCGCACAGAAGGAAACCAGACAGTGAAAATCTGGTGTTTGGAAATTAGCTCCGAGGGGTCCGAAACTCACCCAAGCCCCTCGGGACCCCGTCCAAAGGCACTAGCAAGTCTGTATTCATGATACGGACTCGCTCGAATTTTCGGAATGTGAAAAACAACAACGGAATTAAGATTCCGACCCTAAAACCAAATTGAATCAAGCTTTGAACTTCAAATTCTAGCATTCGCTTTCAATGCGCCGAACCTACCTATACTACTCGGAATAACACCAAATTTTTCATGCAAGTCATAAATGACATAACAGAACTATTCCCGATCTCGGAATTCTGTTCGGACCTTGATAGCATAAAAACACGTTCCAAACCTCAATTCTTAAACTTAAGGAATCATATTTCACTATTTGGCGCCGAAACGCTCCGGGGTCATCCACAATGCGCTCCGAACACGCGCCCAAGTACGAAATCATCATACAAAGCTAACGGAACCATCGAAACTCGATTCCGAGGTCGTTTACTCAAAATGTTGACCGAAGTCAAACTTGGCCTTAAAGGCCAACCTTAAGGAACCAAGTGTTCCTATACCATCTTAAACTCTTCCAAATCCCGAACCACCCATCCCCACAAGTCGTAGATCATCAAAAGCAACTACGAGAAGTCTCAATTAGGAGAATGGGGTCCTAATACACAAAACGACCGGTCGGGTCGTTACACTATCGATGAAAGGGAGGAATAATCTACGGGACCAAGCGTAAAAGGGTACATATAGATGCTGAGGAAGCCAACCTTATAAGTGGTTATATCTTCCTCATCCTTGGGAATCTCAACAAGCATTGTCTCCTCCCAACCACAATCAGTTTTCACCCTCTCGACTTTGGGAATTATACTGATATATCTGCACATGGGCTCGCATCGACCCAGTTTGTTAGGGGGCTTATCGATGGTAAGATCAGAGGTCGTCGCAAAATCACCAGGAATGCATTGCTCCATGCTCGGTGGTTTATTCACTTTGTCTCTGGTTGGGCGTGTGGGGGAAGAAATATCCTCTTTTCGAGGGATTGTGTTGGAAGTCTTGGCCATAACTGAATCGAGGTATATGAGAAAAGAGATGTGAAGATAAACTGAGGGGAGGAATGAGCGCGAAAGAATCCCTAAAAACATAAAAGTGGAAGTGAAAATTCGGATGGCACGCGGACACGGTATTTATAGCAGTCATGTGGGCAATGCTTGGGAAACAGAGAAGTTGAACCATTGGCGGGTCATAAGTTTTCTCGGAGATCGTGTTGACAACGACCTCGCACAGACTTTTGAGGGAGGTCATTAAATGCTCTGACGAGCTGACGCCATGGCGGAAACTCCGAAGGGGTGAACATTCAAGAACATTTCTTATCGTTCTACTCTAAGAAATGCGGGGAGTATCTGTATACGGTTAAAATCGGGAAGACCAATTATATATCTGTTACGGCGTTAGGTAATTTGTACGCATAAGGATCAAGGTATGGCCCGAGGCCCAACCACGAGCATCCCTTACGCTCGACCTCGAGGCAATACGATTTCAGGATTGACGCAGGTGAACGACATGATGACTGAAGTAGACAACTCTGTAACAAAGTACGAGTCCGTACTCAAACAATAAATAGATGTATCTGTCGCAAATCTTTGTAATAAATGATAGTGTACTATGTTAGAATTCCCCTCCTACATAAAGGGGACCCTTATTATTTTTGGCATACACAATATTGAATACAAGGAACAAAAACATTCTCTGCTTCATTACTCAAACATTCTTTATTTCTCTCTGCTAGCTCATTTACTTACATTTATTGCCTTCTATTAATTGTTCTTTATTTATAGCTCATTATTGATCATAAATAGCATACTCCGGAGCCTATAAGTTTGATATAGCTCCATCGACCATCCATCGGTAGCCCCGAACCTCGACCTTGAGGACCTCTGAGGCCAACATCGAACATCCGATTTAAGGTATCCCGGTTTGCTTATCTTCAATTTCTCAACTGGTTTTACTCTACTTGTTTTAATCGCACTTAGTATCAACTGCCTAACAACTAGCACTAAAATAAATCGCATATTTTTAGAACCACATAATCAAATATAATTGTAATTACCATTTTCAAGGTAAACAAAGGTATGGGAATAAGTTAACATCAATTAGAGTCGGCATAAATTAGTTAACAGGCCTAAAATCAGGCTGGCATCAGTTAATAGAATCAATCAATAGGCAAGTACTAGATTGAATAAGGTAACAAATAATTCCAAAATCAATTAGAAGTCGACTTTAATAATTAGATAATAAAATCAGGCCAGTAAGGTTTAGTTAAGGGAAGTAGAACAAATTATTAATCACATACTGGTCCAAATAAGGTAAGAGCAAGTAAAATCTAATAAGGAAACACCAGTACTAAAGGGAAGGCTAGTTTCAAACCCTAGTTTAGGCAAGTAAAATAAATTAACAATTAATCGCCAGAGTTAAAGGCAAACGAGAAGAAATAGTACAATGAACAATTAAATAATCCAAACCCTAAGAAATACAAAGACATATAATAGGTAAAATCAGTCAAAAAATAATGAAACCCTAACAGACCTAGAGACGAAATATTTAAAGTTTAAGAACATTTTTTTGCAGAAATATGTTGAAACCAAAACCCTAGTTTTAGGGTAAATAAAATCGGTCATAAAATAATAACAAAAGACGATAAGATATAGAAATAGAAGTATTGAAATTTTAAAGGAGAAATACTAAAACAAACGTAAAATCCTTTTAGATCTGAAAAGATCTAAAGATATTCAACCAAAAAAATAGCCAGATTCATAAAAAATAAACATAAGTTGAACCAAATCTGGTTTGAACCAGAGATTCGAAACCCTAAGATACGAAAACATTCGTACTCACAGGTATCGGGATGAACATAGACGGAAATAGCCGAGATATGAGAGACTATGAACCAGATCTGGTTTGAGTCTCTTGAGATTCACTTGCCATTTGAGGAAAATGAATCAAGTAACATCAAGATCGGGTAGCCAGTAGAGAAACAAAGCCAAATAAGGCAGGGAATTAAGAGGGAATCCTATGAATCAAGAAGGGAAAGTGTGGCGGCGGGCTAGGGTTTGAGGGTGAAAGAGGTGAGGAGAGGAGAGTATCCAAAGACGGTGGGTGGGAAAGAAATTAGTTAGGGTTTGGGGGGTGTTTGGTATATTAAAAAAGGTTGGATGATTTAGGGCCGTTGAACTTCTGAGATCAACGACCAGGATTAGATTTTAGGTAGGGCGAGTTTAATTAGACGGGTAGGGGTATGGGTAGTTGGGTTAGTGTATTGGGTATTGGGTTATAGGGCTGGATAGGGTATTGGGCTGGGGTAGGTCCGAAAAATCAATTAAAAAGGGCTATGTTTTAAATACCCATTTAAATTAATAAAATAATTTATAAAAATAATTAATAAATGATTAAAAATGTTATTTTTATATGAAAATGATTTAAAATAATTACTTAATATAATAAAAATATAAAAAGTCATTTTTTGCGTAAATAATATAATTATGCATATATGGGCTATTATTGCAAAGTTATTGCAATTATAGCCTAAAGATACAAATATAATTATGCATAAAATGATTAAAGATCAATATAAATTTAAATGATAAAAATGAAGTAATAAATCATTATAAAGTTATTTGTGATGCAATTAGTAATTATTTAGATAATAAAATACTGGAATAAATTAATTAAAATACTTTAAAAATTATAGAAAATTAAGGAAAAATACTAGTTGATGCTCATGCACTATTTTGAAAGTATATATGTATTTTAAAATATATATTGGAAAAATTGTGTAATGACCCGACCGGTCGTTTTGTGTTCTAGAACCTCGTGCCCCTAAATGAGACTTTCCGTAGTTACTTTTACTGATTTATGACTTGCGGGGACGGGTGGTTCGAGGTTTGGAGGAGTTTGGAGTGGTATAGGAACACTTAGTTCCTTAAGGTTGGCCTTAAAGGCTAAGTTTGACTTCGGTCAACATTTTTAGTAAACGACCTCGGAATCGAGATTTGAAGGTTCTGGTAGGTTCCTATGATGATTTCGGACTTGGGCGTATGTTTGGAACGGGTTTTGGATGACCCGGGAGCGTTTCGGCGCCAATTAGCGAAATAAGAATTTCCTTAAGTTCAAATTGAGGTTTGGAATGTGTTTTTGTGTTATCGAGGTCCCAACGGAATTCCGAGATCGAGAATATTTCCTTTATGTCATTTATGACTTGCTCGCAAAATTTGGTGCCATTCCGAGTATTATAGGTAGCTACGTCGTGTTGAAAGCGAATTCTAGAACTTGAAGTTCAATGTTTGATTCAATTTGGTTTTGGGGTCGGATTCTTAGTTTCATTGTTGTTTTTAGCGTTCCGAGAATTTGAGCGAGTCCGTATCAAGAATACAGACTTGTCAGTGCCTTTAGACGGGGTCCCGGGGGGGCTCGGGTGAGTTTCGGACCCCTCAGAGCTAAATGCCAAACACCAGATTTTCTCAATCTGGTTTCCTTCTATGCGTTTGGGGGTGTGCTCACGCGTTCACATAGAAGGAGTTGGGCAGGGGTGAAATTACCATATGCATTCTCATAGGCACGCCGCGTTTCGCATAGGGTAGGTCAGTGGTCGGCTAATACTTTGCTCTCCGCGTTCGCACCCTTCCAACCGCGTTCGCGTAGGTCTAGCCCAGCTAGCCTCCGCGTTCGCGAGACCCCCTACGCGTTCGTATAGAAGGGCCCTCAGAGGGGGCCTGGGCCTTAGCCTTCACGAACTCACTGCCCCAGCTGCGTTCGCATAGAAGGGGGCAGCTGGGCAGTAACATTATAATCGAGACTTAGTCTCTTTTTGAGCCATTTTCTTCACTTTGGACGATTTTAAGAGCTTGCAAAGTAGAGATTCGACCTAGCAATTGTAAGGTAAGTAATTCCTACCATAAAATGAGTTAAATACTTGAATCCGTAGGTAAATTAACACGTTAAATTAGTAGAAATCATGGGATTAGAGTAAAACCTAGGGTTTTGATAAAAATGAGAATTTACCAAGGAATATGTTATGAAATCATGCAAAAACCATATAATATTGATCCTTAGGTTATGGGTGATCATTTTCCTTAAACTTTTCCGGAATCCGAGCATGTGGGCCCGGGGGTGTATTTTGGGATTTTGCAATTTAGGTTGAAATAATCATTTAAATAGGGGAATTTCACACTTTTGAGTACATATTGATTTATTTATGCAATATTTTGCTAGTTTCGAGTACTTGGGCGACGAATTTGAAGTTTCGGGCGCGTTCTTGACCCGGAAAGTAGGCTTGACACGAGGTAAGTCTCCTTTCTAACCTTGTAAGAGGGAATTGTCCCCATAGGTGAATATAAATAATTGCATGTCTTTATTTGTGGGGGCTACACACGCACGAAGTGACGAGAGTCCGTGTGTAGCTACTATTATGTTATGTCGGGGAGTTTAGGATTCACAAGAATGATTTATGTGCCGTATCTATAATATTAAATGTTAATTTAGGTTGCCTAATATCCTTGAATTATTAAGTGAACATCTAGGAGGATACATTTTGAAATTATATTATTGAACCCTTCTCAGTAAGTATATTCGCTACTGAATTTCCTTATTTCCTGTTAATTATTTGTATTTATATGGGTACCTGCGTCTCATGTATGATTCGCGAGCGGGGTA
The DNA here is from genome assembly GCA_005239495.1 of Nicotiana undulata. NCBI lineage: Eukaryota > Viridiplantae > Streptophyta > Magnoliopsida > Solanales > Solanaceae > Nicotiana > Nicotiana undulata. The sequence continues at coordinate 9,210 of ML263989.1, read as the reverse complement.
GCCCTACTATTATGTCAACCGCGTCGCATGTTCAATTCGTGAGCGGTGTAATAGATGCATCTATGGTTCGAGTCGTTCGACCCTTCGGTAGTGCATATTTATTTTCGCGTCGTATCGGCCGTACGTTCACGGCATGTTATGTGTTTGTTAGTTGTTTGGGTGTTCTGTAATTATGTATCTATTGAATATCATGAAAAAGGAAACCTAGGTAATTTGTATGCTAGAGAACTTGACACGCAAAGGTATTTGTAAAGGATATTTGATGTTCCTGTCTTCATTATTATTCATGATTGCTATTCCTGCTTAGCCTTACATTTAAAACATATTATTTTGACCCTAGTAAGTGTCACGTCGACCTCTCGTCAATACTTCTTCGAGATTAGACTGGATACTTACTGGGTACATATTGTTTATGTACTCATGCTACGCTTCTGTACTTAATTGTATAGGTTCTGAGGCAGGTGCATCTGGGTATCAGTCTGGAGCTCGTCCCTGACATATACTTGGTTCAGACTTCACGGTGAGCTGCTTCTCTTGGCGATCTTCAGCAACACTTTGGAGCCTTTCTTTTGCTATTTCTGTCTATATTTTTCTCAGACAGTAGGAAAGACTATTATTCCTTTTGATTTTACTCTACTAGATGCATGTAGACTTGTGACACTAGTTCCTGGCACACACGTTCGTAGACTATTCTTTTGGGATGTAATTGTTAATTATGACTCTATGATTATTTTTGCATAAAGCTGCCTAAGTTATTCGTTCTATCGAATGTTTAAATGTAAACCGAGTAAGTGTTGGAAAATATTTTGATAAAATAAACGAAACTCCCTAGTAGTGAAATTGTTGGCTTGCCTGTTAATGTTATTGGGCGCCATCGCGACCTGGGTTAGGATTTGGGTCGTGCCAACATGGTATCAGAGCTCTAGGTTCATGTAGGTCTCACAAGTTACTGGCAAACTTAATAGAGTCTTGCGGATCGGTACATAGACGTCTGTATTTATCTTTGGGAGGCTATAGGGTGTTATTTATCTTCTATCGTGCAGTTAATGGTATACTGCCCAGGCCGCAGGACATGCAGCAGCAGTCTATTAGACCCCGGGTACACTTCCCGTGGGTGGGGTTCATCCAGTAGCAGCAGCAGCACCTGAGCCCAAACTAGCTGCGGACAGCGATCCGTAGAAGTTATTAGACAGATGGACCAGACTGCACCCTCTTGTCTTTGATGGGTGCAGGGACAGACTGCACAACATGAGGATATTGGAGTCCTTTGGAGTTGACTTCACTACTTTTCAGCTAGAGGGCAAGGCCCGCAGGTGGTGGTAGTCCTACATTTTTGGCAGACCGACAGATTCTCCTCCCCTCACTTGTGAGCAGTTCACTCAATTATTCCTGGATAGATATATTCCATCCTCTGAGAGGGAAGAGTTGCGGTATCAGTTTGAGCAGCTAGAGCAGGGTCAGATGTCAGTGACCGGCTACGAGGCTAGGTTTCTTGAGCTGTCTCGTCATGCACTCATGATAATTCCTGCTTATGTAGAGAGAGTGCTGAGATTTGTAGCTGGGTTGCACTCAGGTATTAGGGCCAACATGGCCCGAGAGGTGGAGACGGGGACTCCTTATAAGCTTGTGGTAGAGATTGCTCGCAGTATTGAGGGTTATCGATCGAGGGGCAGAGAGCAGGGGCTACATGATAAGAGAGCTCGGTTTTCTGGGGATCTTAGAGGTGCTCCAGTCAGGGGCAGAGGTCAGTTTGGTAGGGGCCAGCCTAGTAGGCCCCCATACTCAGCACCCACACCACCACCTCGAGGTTCTCTCACGAGGCCTTATTTTAGCGCTATGTTGGAGAGTTCTTATCGCCCACCAGCCATTCAGGGTTCCTCCGGCGTGTATTCTGGTCATCAGGGGTCTTCCAGCCCTTATTTCAGTGTTATGCTAGAGAGTTCGTACCGTCCTCCATCTATTCAGGGTCCTTAAGGGCAGCAGGCCATGGTGCCGAGAGGTTGTTATGAGTGTGGGGATCCAGACCATATTAAGAGGACTTGTCCCAGACTTCGGGGCAAGGACGTGCAGCAGAGTCATCAGCCTATGGTTCCAGCACCGGCGGTTCGGCCACCCAGAGGTGGAGGACAGACTGGTAGAGGTCGTCCTAGAGATGGAGGCCAGGCATGGGGAGCCCAGTCAGCTCCTGTTCATTTCGGTGGAGGTCAGTCATCTGGCGCTCCATCTAGATTCTATGCTTTCCCTACCAGACCAGATGTAGTGGCCTCAGATGCCGTGATCATATGTATTATATCAGTATGCGGTAGAGATGCATCGATATTATTTGATCCAGGATCCACTTACTCATATGTATCAGTCTTGTTTGCTCATTCTCTGGATATTCCTCGTGAGTCCTTGGGTACTCCTGTTTATGTTTCCACTCCTGTGGGCGATTTTGTGGTTGTGGACCAAATTTATCGGTCGTGTGTGGTCACATTCTTTGGGTTCGAGACCAGAGCGGAGCTCATGTTACTTGATATGATTGATTTTGAGGTCATCCTAGGCATGGACTGGCTATCTCCCTACCATGCCATTCTTGATTGCCATGCCAAGACTGTTACTCTAGCCATGCCCGAGTTGCCTAGATTGGAGTGGAGAGGTTCCTTAGTTAGTGCAGCTAGTCGGGATATTTCTTTCCTAAAGGCTCGACGTATGGTCGAGAAGGGTTGTTTGGCTTATCTTGCTTATGTGCGTGACATCACTGCAGAGTCTCCGACGATTGATTGAGTGCCGGTAGTTTGACAGTTTGTTGATGTATTCCCTTCAGACCTTCCAAGCATGCCACCGGATCGTGACATTTATTTCTGCATTGACTTAGCTCCAGGCACCCAGCCTATATCTATACCCCCATACCGTATGGCTCCGAAGGAATTGAAAGAACAACTTGAGGAGTTGTTGGCTAAGGGGTTTATCAGACCGAGCACATCCCCTTGGGGTGCTCCAATGTTATTTTTCAAGAAGAAGGATGGGACTATGCGGATGTGTATTGAGTACCGCCAGTTGAAAAAGGTCACCATCAAGAACAAGTACTCGTTGCCGCGTATCGAGGATTTGTTTGACCAGTTGCAGGGTGCTCGGGTGTTTTCTAAAATTGACTTGAGATCGAGGTACCATCAGCTGAAGACTCGGGATTCGGATGTTCCGAAGACTGCCTTTCGTACGAGATATGGTCATTATGAGTTCCTAGTGATGTCCTTTGGCTTGACTAATGCCCCAGCAGCATTTATGGATATGATGAACAAGGTGTTTAGGCCTTATATTGATTCTTCTGTCATCGTCTTCATTGATGACTTTTTGATTTACTCACGTAGCCTGGGAGAGCACGAGCAGCATTTGAGAGTTGTGCTCCAAACTTTGTGAGAACAAAAATTGTACGCTAAGTTCTCCAAGTGTGAGTTTTGGTTGGATTCTGTGACATTCTTGGGACATGTGGTATCCGGTGAGGGTATCAAGGTGGATCCTAAAAAGATTGAGGCAGTTCAGAGTTGGCCACGCCCTACTTCAACTACATAGAGCAGGAGCTTCTTGGGACTGGCAGGCTATTATCGCCGTTTTTTGGAGGTTTTTTCATCCATTGCAGCTCCTCTGGCGAGATTTACCCAGAAGAATGCCCAATTCCGATGGTCAGACGAGTGTGAGGCGAGCTTTCAGAAGCTCAAGACAACGTTGACCTCAACACCAGTTCTAGTATTGCTTTCCGGTTCTTGGATGTATATAGTTTATTGCGATGCTTCACGCGTTGGTTTGGGATGTGTGTTGATGCAGGAGGGGCGAGTTATTGCATATGCTTCACGTCTGCTGAAGGTTCATGAGAAGAATTACCCTGTGCACGATCTGGAGTTGGCGGTGATTGTTCATTCTCTTAAGATTTGGTGGCACTACTTGTATGGGGTGCCTTGTGAGGTTTATACGGACCACCGCAACTTGCAGCACTTGTTCAAACAGAGGGATCTTGATTTGAGGCAGCGCATGTGGCTTGAGTTGTTGAAGGATTATGACATCACCATCCTTTATCACCCGGGCAAGGCTAATGTTATTGCAGATGCCTTGAGCAGAAGGGCGGAGAGTATGGGTAGCTTGGCTTACATTTCAGCGGAGGAGAGACCTCTAGCTTTGGACATTCAGTCCTTGGCTAATCGTTTGGTGAGGTTAGACCTTTCAGAGCCTAGCCGAGTTCTTGCACGTGTGGTTGCTCAGTCTTCATTATTGGGGAAGATCAAGGCTTGGCAGTTTGATGATCCGCATTAGGCAGACCTCCAGGAGACAGTGTCACAGGGTGGTGCCAAGGAGGTTTCAATTGGCGAGGATGGTGTTCTGAGACTTTAGGGTCGCTTATGTGTCCCTAATGTTGATGGCCTGAGGGAGAGGATTCTTGAAAAGGCTCACAGTTCACGGTATTCTATTCATCCTGGTGCTAAGAAGATGTATTGTGACTTGAGGCAGCACTACTGGTGGAGGCGAATGAAGAAAGACATAGTGGAGTACGTGGCTAGATGTCTAAATTTCCAGTAGGTTAAATATGAACACCAAAGGCCAGGAGGCCTACTTCAACAGATGCCTATACCTGAGTGGAAATGGGAACACATCACTATGGACTTCGTAGTTGGGTTTCCTCGGACTCTGCGGAATGTTGATGCAGTTTGGGTCATTGTGGACAGGTTGACCAAGTCGGCAAATTTCATTCTAGTAGCTACTACCGATACTTTAGAGAGGTTGGCCCAGATCTACATCCAAGAGATAGTTCGGTTGCACGGTGTACCGGTGTCCATTATATCAGATCGAGGTCCTCAGTTCACCTCGCACTTCTGGAGAGCAGTACAAAGTGAGTTGGGCACCGGGTAGAGCTTAGCACAACATTTCACCCTAAGACTGACGGGCAGTCAGAGCGGACATTTCAGATATTGGAAGACATGCACAGGGCATGTGTGGTTGACTTTGGAGGGCAGTGGGACCAGTTCTTGCCTTTGATCGAGTTTGCTTATAGTAACAGTTATCAGTCCAGCATTGATATGGCTCCATTTGAGGCCTTGTATGGTCGCGATTGCGTTCTCCCATTGGGTGGTTTGAGCCTGGTGAGGCTAAGTTATATGGCAGCGATCTGGTGAAGGATGCTTTGGAGAAGGTGAAGTTGATTCAAGAGAGACTTCACACAGCACAGTCCAGACAGAAGAGTTACGCGAATTAGAAGGCGCGTGATGTATCATTTATGGAGGGCGAGAAGGTTCTCTTGAAAGTCTCGCCGATGAAGGGTATTATGAGGTTTGGTAAGAAGGGCAAGCGGAGACCAAGGTTTATAGGGGAGGTTGGGGAGGTTGCTTATGAGCTCGCTTTACCTCCCAGTTTATCTGGAATTCATCCGATTTTTCATGTGTCCATGCTCCGGAGGTACCACGCCGACATTTTTCACGTGGTTGATTTCAACACCATTCAGCTAGATGAGAGGTTGGGTTACGAGAAGGAGCCAGTTGCTATCATTGACAGACAGGATCGCCGTTAAGGTCCAATAGGGTTTCTGCTGTAAAGGTCTAGTGGAGGGTCCAACTAGTCGAGGAGTTGACTTAAGAGTCCGAGGAGGACATGCGGAGCAGATACCCACACTTATTCAGCACTCCAGGTATGATTCTAGACCCGTTCGAGGATGAATGTTTGTTTAAGAGGTGGAGAATGTAACGACACGACCGGTTGTTTTGTGTTCTAGAACCCCGTGCCCCTAAATGAGACTTCCCCTACCTGCTTTTACGAATTTATGACTTGCGGGGAGGGGTGGTTCGAGGTTTGGAGGAGTTTGGTGTGGTATAGGAACACTTAGTTCCTTAAGGTTGGCCTTAAAGTCCAAGTTTGACTTCGGTCATCATTTTTAGTAAACGACCTCGGATCGAGATTTGAAGGTTCCGCTAGGTTCGTATGATGATTTTCGACTTGGGCGTATGTTCAGAATGAGTTTTGGATGACCGGGGAGCGTTTCGGCGCCAAATAGCAAAATAAGAATTTCCTTAAGTTCAAATTGAGGTTTGGAACATGTTTTTGTGTTACCGGCATCCAAACTTAATTCCGAGACCGGGAATAGTTCCGTTATGTCATTTATGACTTGCTCGCAAACTTTGGTGCCATTTTGAGTAGTATAGGTAGGTACGACGTGTTGAAAGCGAATTCTAGAACGTGAAGTTGAAATTTTGATTCAATTTGGTTTTGGGGTCGGATTCTTAGTTTCGTTGTTGTTTTTCGCGTTTCAAGAATTTGAGTGAGTCCGTATCATGAATACAGACTTGTCAGTGCCTTTGGATGGGGTCCCGGGGGGCTCGGGTGAGTTTCGGACCCCTCAGAGCTAAATGCCAAAAACCAGATTTTCTCAGTCTGGTTTCCTTTTGTGCATTTGGGGGTGTGCTCACGCGTTCACATAGAAGGAGTTGGGCAGGGGTGAAATTACCCTATGCTTTCGCATAGGCACGCCGCGTTCGCATAGGGTAGGTCAGTGGTCAGCTAATACTTTGCACTCCGTGTTCGCACCCTTTCAACTCGTTCGCGTAGGTCTAGCCCAGCTAGCCTCCGCGTTCACGAGACCCCCTACGCGTTCGCATAGATGGGCCCTCAGAGGGGGCCTGGGCCTTAGCCTTCACGAACGCACTGCCCCAGCCGCGTTCGCATAGAAGGGGGCAGCTGGGCAGTAACATTAAAATCGAGACTTAGTCGCTTTTTGAGCCATTTTCTTCACTTTGGACGATTTTGAGAGCTTGAAAAGAAGAGATTCGACCTAGAAATTGTAAGGTAAGTAATTCCTACCATAAAATGATTAAATACTTGAATCCTTAGGTAGATTAACACGTTAAATTAGTAGAAATCATGGGATTATAATAAAACCTAGGGTATTGATAAAAATGAGAATTTACCAAGGAATATGTTATGAAATCATGCAAAAACTATATAATATTGATCCTTAGGTTATGGGTGATCATTTTCCTTAAAAATTTCCGGAATCTGAGCATGTGGGCCCGGGGGGTGTATTTTGGGATTTTGCAATTTAGGTTGAAATAATCATTTAAATAGGGGAATTTCATGCTTTTGAGTATATATTTATTTATTTATGCAATATTTGGCTAGTTTCGAGTCCTTGGGCGACAAATTTGGAGTTTCGGGCGTGTTCTTGACCAGGAAAATAGGCTTGACACGAGGTAAGAGGGAATTGTCCCTATAGGTGAATATAAATAATTTCATGTCTTTATTTGTGGGGGCTACACACGCACGAAGTGACGAGAGTCCGTGCGTAGCTACTTTTATGTTATGTCGGGGAGTTTAGGATTCACAAGCCTGCTTTATGTGCCGTATCTTTAATCTTAAATGTTAATTTAGGTTGGCTAATATCCTTGAATTATTAAGTGAACATATAGGAGGTTACATTTTGAAATTATATTATTGAATCATTCTCTGTAAGTATATTCTCTACTGAATTTCCTGATTTCCTGTTAATTATGTGTATTTATACAGGTACCTGTGTCGCATGTAAGATTCGCGAGCTGGGTAGTCCTACTATTATGTCAACCGCATCGCATGTTCGATTCGTGAGCGGTGCAATAAATGCATCTATGGTTCGAGCCGTTCGACCCTTCGGCAGAGGACATTTATTTTCACGTCGTACCGGTCGTACGTTCACGACATGTTATGTATTTTTTAGTTGTTTGGGTGTTCTGTGATTATGTATCTATTGAATATCATGAAAAAGGAATACTAGGTAATTTGTATGCTAGAGAACTTGACACGTAAAGGTATTTGTAAAGGATATTTGATGTTCCTATCTTCGTTATTATTCATGATTGTTATTCCTACTTAGACTGGATACATATTGTTTATGTAATATTATTTTGACCCTAGTAAGTGTCACGTCGACCTCTCGTCACTACCTCTTCGAGATTAGACTGGATACATATTGTTTATGTAATCATGCTACGCTTCTGTACTTAATTGTACAGGTTCTGGGGCAGGTGCATCTGGGTATCAGTCCGGAGCTCGTCCCTGACTTAAACTTGGTTCGGACTTCACGGTGAGCTTCTTCTCTTGGCGATCCTCAGCAGCACTGTGGTGCCTTTCTTTTGCTATTTCTGTCTATATTTTTTTCAGCCAGTAGGACAAACTATTATTCCTTTTGATTTTACTCTACTAGATGCATGTCGACTTGTGACACTAGTTCCTGGCTCACACGTTAGTAGACTATTCTTTTGGGATGTAATTGTTAATTATGACTCTATGACTATTTTTGCATAAAGCTACCTAAGTTATTCGTCCTATCGAAAGTTTAAATGTAAACCGAGTAAGTGTTGGAAACTATTTTGATAAAATAAACGAAACTCACTAGTAGTTAAATTGTTGGCTTGCCAGATAATAGTATTGGGCGCCGTCGCGACCGGGGTTAGGATTTGGGTCGTCAAAAATTGGGTATTAACAATGCTCAGTATCTAAGGTTTGTGTTATAGATATAAGGATTCTCCAAGTGTGAGTTTTAGTTCGGTTTAGTGGCGTTCTTGGGGCACGTGGTGTCCAGTGAGGGTATTCATGTAACGACCCGACCGGTCGTTTTGCGTTATTGGACCCCGTTTCCCTAAATGAGATTTATTTTAAATTTATAAGTATCACGCTATTTCAAACAAGGGATAAGTAAATTTGTGAAATTGAGAGGGTAAGCAAATCGGGGAAAAAAATAGTTTCATCGAGGTTTGACATTTTGGAATAAAATACGGCCCGAGCTAAAATACTCGGTATTTATGGACTAGTACCATACAAGGTACCACATACCCGTGATAGTAAGGTGCATAAAATGTGTTNACTCAAAGAAATCATTCTGAAACTTAAGTCTTTGGACATAAGCTTGCTAAGAATGGTGGAGCTCACCATTGTTTTAAAGACCTATTTTTCTTGAAATATCATTATCCTTACTTCATTAAGGAATTCATACAGGATTATCAAAGCTCTCTTTATCTACAAGTAACGGGTCTTCTTCAGCTAGAATTCATACAAGATTATCATGTAATTGCAACGGGATTTACAATTCTAAAGGAGTACGATGCAATCTTTTCCAAAAATATTATACGGATTTTTCCTACTCCAGTTATGAGTCCTCAGGTGTAGAATTCGGAGTTGCGGGCGCGTTCTTGGTCCGAGAGGTAGATTCGACACGAGGTG
>ML263984.1:57806-101103 GCA_005239495.1 Nicotiana undulata | reverse complement strand
TTGTCTCTATCAATCATGAACTCTCCAGTTGTCGTAAATCTTTCTCAAGCATTTATGACAATTTACTAGACACACTCTCTCGAGTTACGCTAGCTATATTTGCGTTACGGTTCACTTTAGATTGCACCCGAGGTATATTATCTCTAACCCAACCTCTAAACCCTCGGTTATGACTTTCGTCTATACTCCGGGAGTGGTGTTGTTCAACAACTACCTAAATATGCACTCTTTCTCAAGCATATACATAATAAATAGGAACCGCTAGTTGAGGGCCCTTAAACTAACTACAATCAAAACGTAAGTTAACAAATATAAATAAATAACCAACTCAAAACTATATTAACATGCCAACGAGTCTATCCCCAACGGGTTCTACCAAAATCTTAGATTAAAGTATTTAGCTACTCATAATAATAACAAAAACTACAAAAGAATTCATAGTCAATGGTAAAAGAACAAAAGAGGAGAATAAAGATTGATGCCCAATGTTCCTCCTTGCCTCTTGCCCTTGCTTTTGATGTTTTTCACTTTCAAAACTGATTCTCCTCTCTCTTGGGCGAATTCCTTAATTTTATATAGGGTTTGGGGCTTAAAATCCCGTGTTTTGCACTTTAGTCCCTGAAGTTTATGCGTCCTGCCGCGGTCACACCGCGGTTACGCCAGGACCGCGGCCAAACAGGCTCTCTGAATCTGCGGCTGCTTCCTACGGCGGTTGCACCGCAGCCGCGCCCGGACCGCGTCAAGCCTACTTCAGCTCTGCTTTTGCTTACTATTTGGTGCACTTTGTGGGTATTATTTGATTGGCTTCCTTTTTTCCGTAATTAGCTCCCAAAATGTTCCAACGTCCTCTTCTTGTGATATTTCACATGCAATACATGAAAAGCACTAATCAGAGCATGTTGTTATCAATATTTACATTAAAACGATACAAAATGTGGTTCCTTAGGGTCCTAATTATAGTCAAATTTACCTATTATCAACAAGCAATTAAGATAAACGAGAATCTTAATATAGATATATTAGGGATATCAAAAGTAATTCAATGAAAATTAAAGTTAATATTTTTAAAATAAATTAATTTATGTAATTTATTGAAAGTGGTTGTATTTATTTTAAATTACTTTTAAAAAGATTACATTTTGTGTAAATTGCCATTATGAAGGTTCTGAGACAAACCTGATGCACTACACAAAAAAAGATAAAGTGTCTTACTGCCGGCTTCAAGAAATAAAATTTTTATCAGACAATAGAAAACTTGCAAGGTTTCTCAGAAGAAATTGCATAATTAAGCTATTTAATTAGTTGGAAACCGACTTACCAAACTCTCTCAAACACCAAACGATTATCTAGTAGAAAACAATTAAGACTCCTCACCAATATAATGTTGCTTTCCAGATTGTCAAACATCTCCAATAATAAAATCAACTTGCAATTGATAGTGAACTTGCGGTCCCTCCTGGCTCCTGCTTCTTGAAATGAAGCATCACACACAAACTTAAAAAGTCCACACTAGTAAAAAAAAAAAAAAAAGTAAAGGCGGGCCAAGATTTTAATTTTATATTTTTTAAATCTTAAAATGATGACTTCATGCGCTAATGATGAGATTATTTAATATTTTTTATATATTTAATAAATTTCTTAATATTGAATTATTGGTTTATAAGCTTCTACCTTCGCCCTCAAAACGGGGATTGAGAAAATGTAAGTTGTACTCCATTGAGCTTGTTCTTTATCCTCCTTAAGCAATCCATATTGGATAAATAAAAAGGAATATAAAGGTGAATATTATTCTCTGGATGTATTGTAGGGACCCTTTTTTCCTTTCTCTTTTCAACTCAACTTTTCATTATTAAATGATGCACACATGCACGCCTGTACTCGATTATTTGTGTGCCCATATTTTGTACGTACGCCGGCCAAGTTGGCCCCAAACGGTCATTAATCTTCAATTCTTTACAAATGGGAACATAGCACGTTGGACCGCCAAGGGGTTTAACGAGATATTGTTAGATATTTATATGTGAAAAGGTTTAATTGTATCTTTCGTCCAAATATATTTCAGTCGTAATATTATTGATTTAAATATATTCTTCTTTTGTTAAATTTGTCCAAAACGCACAATCAATCCTACGTAGCATTAACAATTGATAAGGTGAATACCATATGACATGTCACTTAAGCACCCTAATCCATATATAAAAGACAAAAATTTAAAGTACAATATATTTTTTATGGTAGCGGTAATGGTGGCAATAGTGGTAGAAAAGAAAAAAATTTAGTGGTGGAAAAAAAATAGGAGGGGTAAAATGAGTTAGGGACGTTGAGGTGGCAAACCATGTGACATCCACCCCATCAAATGTTAATAACACGTAGATTTGGATGTCCATATAGACAAAGTTAACGAAAAATAAGTATATTTGAACTAATAGTATAACGACAAGGGTATAGTTAAACTTAAAGTATATACCGATTTATAAATTTAAACCTTTTCTGATAGTATTTGGCCCCTTTTCCCTAATTTTAATCAGTAATCTCAGATTTGAGTTCCGGAGACAAAAATAATTTCTTAATAGGAATTGTTTTTACCTTCTAAGCGGACCTATTTAGAAATTAGTTGATTTCCGATATCCAATTAGGGGTGGGCATTCGGTATTTCGGTTCGGTATTTAAGAATTTCGGTTCGGTATTCGGTTTATCAATTGTGTATACCAAATACCGTACCAAATTAATTCGGTACGGTTCGGTATTTATTATTTTGGTTCGGTACGGTTTCGGAAAAGTATTCGGTTTATGAATACCAACGCAAATATCCTCTTTATACCCTTCGCCCAAAGAGCACATAGAGTAGAAAATATCTTTTGGCAGGAACAAACGATAATAATTAAGAAGATGCAGTAATTACTAAAGCTAAAACATAATAGAAAGTGAACTAACACCCAAAATGCCTTAAAACGCTACAAAAGCTGTTGCATTTAGAAACAGCTCTATAAACGCTACAAACGCTACATCACATTCACTGTGATTCACAGCAGTCTAGAACAAGCACAAGAAGTACCAACTAGGAATTACATTGGGCTGGGCTTGGGGCGACGGGAAATGGGAATTACATTGGGTTGGACACTAGGTGTGTTAGTATAGGTAGGGTCCAAAAAAATATATACTTAAAATTTCGGTATATTCGGTATATTCGGTATACCGAATTTTTAAAATTGTAATACCGAAAACCGAACCGAAATACCGAAATACCGAAAAATTAATACCGAATTATACCAAAATACCGAATTAATTCGGTTCGGTTCGGAATTCGGTTTTTCGGATTTTATGCCCACCCCTATATCCAATAGCTAAATCGAAAAGTTATAAAAGGTAACGTGGAATATTTAGGGAAAAAATTTACAGTACAATTTACAAACTCGATAACCTAATCGAGATGATGCTGACATGCACCAGTTACACATTTTAATATATGCTGCCATGGGAACCCCATTTGGGCTCGCATATAAAATTTGCTATTACAGTAAAGAAAATGAGAACCTACTCTAATTGAAGGGCAAGTTGATGACCAGATTTATATCACCAATATATCTTGATTCAATCACTCATTTTCTTGATGAGGAGGGGGTTAGTTCTTTTTTATTTTATTTTTTAGGAAAGTAATTAATTAAAACACTACACATATTGCACACTAGATAGTAGCAATATTGTTAACTGGTTATTAGACACAAATGGTGTGGTAAGAGGATCCTATAACTTGAACACGTCCATTTGCAGCCAAATTAAGAAGCTTTTTTCTCTCTTTAATGGCTGGATCTTCAAAGAGCAACACTTTGTCTTTGTCTTTCACTCCAACCATGTGCAAGTATTCATAATCCTCTCTTTCTTTCCCTCTGTATAATAGCCTTTGCTCCTTTGGTTCTAAACTAGTCACCATTGCCAGTGTCATCTTTAATTCTCCTGGGAAAAAAGAAAAAGAAAAACACAATCAGGTTAAAAACGAGTCAAAATTGTATAACTTGATGACGGGTCACAATGCAACCCAAACTCAAATATAAAATATATAAAAATTAGAGAATACTAGTGGGAATGGAACCACTAAGTCATGTTTTTAAACTATGTGAAGGAGATTAAAAACATAAAATACAGAGGTAAAAATCAAATTTTATTTTCTAATTTTTCTGCGAAAAGGGTTCCCTCAATCCGGCCCTGGTTGCAACTTGAATCAACTCATTATGCTGAAGCTAACTTTTAACGGGTTTAATCATGACCCGTTTATAGATTTGACTCGTTTTAACTTTTGATCCACCTATTTGCTATTTTTAGAATATAGGAAAATGAACAAAAATGGGAAACTTACCAAAAGTTGAAGTAGCTTGTACAGAAATATCATGCCACTTAGAAACAGTAGAAACCCTAAGCGTGATAATTGAATCTCCAGCTTTCTCTGCACATTCTCTCTTTTGAACTAACATACCTCCTGGACGCAATTCCCATTTAATTTCACCACCAGCTAATTTGGTGTCGCCGCCTACTGCGGCGGCGGTACTTCCATTCTTCGAATTGCTTCGGAAAAACTTCTTGCACCTCAATTTAATCATTTTTGCTTTTGGCTGCTGAGTTCTGAAGAGAAGTTTAAGTGGGAAAAAGAAAGTGGAGGAATTGGCTAGTTATATAGGAGTAGTTGGGGGGCCGTATGGAGACAAATAGCAAACTGAAAAAGACATAAAAGCCACCAAGAAAGAGTTACATGCTTAACAATAATTTATTCTACTTAGTTGATAATCATTGCTAACCATAAACATATGTGGGGAACAAAAACAAAATTGCCCCCCACCCCTATTTACACTAAATCAAAGACCTTAAACTTAACACAAATTAAAGTAACTATACATAGTTATGATGGTAAGCACCCTCCATTTCCAACCAAGAGGTTGTGAGTTCGAGTCATCCCAAGAGCAAAGTGGGGAGTTCTTGGAGGGAAAGAAACCGAGGGTCTATTTGAAAACAATTTCTCTACCTTAGGGTAGGGATAAGGTCTGCGTACATACTACCCTTCCCAGACCTCACTTGTAGAATTATACTGGATTGTTATTGTTGTTATACATACTATACAAATTACTAGCTTTTGTGTGATTTAAAGAGCATAATAAAAGTATGATGTCATAAGTCAAAACAAACTTTATCGCCATTATATGTTAAATAAACTTTGTATATATTAAATGGATAATTAATTATTTGGTGATGAATTTAGCTTGTATTAGATTAGCCAAATGAATTTAGTCATTATTGAGTTACTCAATGCAACTCTTTACATTGTCCAACTTTTTAAAAACTTTACTAGAATGTGTAATTTTATTTTTGCACAATCTTTTTACTTTAGTAGTATTTGCTTGAAGGTAAAGAAAGTCATTTAACTTTTGTAGAACAATTTGGTAATTCTACTTTCACTTTGGATCTTCTACTTATAATATTGTATGATATAATGATTTCAAAAATAATATCAACTTTTCATATTTAGCAACAAGGTTTAAATTTCAATATTTCAATTTTACTTTTAATGATATTTTCTTATAAGGATAACATGTCGTGTTTAAGACCATAAAATTAAAATAGTATATAATATTTGCAATTTTGCACCTTTTGGTTTAAGCCTACAACTCCACAAGAGATTCAAAAATATCATTTCATGTTTAAAGAAGTATCAGTTAAACCTTTTAAATCGTAAATAGTTTTATATATAATAGTCTTCTTGCATTAATATGAATCTTTTTGGGCTGAAAATATACAATAAGGTTATTAAATGGTAGGGGCGCCTGATATATATGCTGATTTTATGGAGGGTTCAAGCACATGGGTGGGTGGCAGCTTGTGCTTGATTAGCGGGCCTATTTTAGTCTGATTAAAATACAGCCGGTGGGTCATTTTCATTAAACTACTTTTAAATAGTGTGTGTCTTTTCATGATCAATGCTTTTAATTAACGTTTAAAGATCCTAATTATTTTGAGACTTTAATTTGGGAAGGTCTAAAATCTAGAGATACACACAATGCCACGCTAGGGAATGTTGACCCTTTTCTCATGGGCATTACTTTCCACCTTATCCAAATTGGAGACAATAACTTTTTCATATTTTATAATTGAAGGTAAAGTGTTCGTTAATAAACCAGATTTTAAAACTTTAATTAAAAATAAAAGAGTAGTTATTACTCAATTAGGGCGAAATTATGTTGGTCCGAGGGTGCGTTCGTCAAAAAATTATACGACATATAAGGTAAAATATATATTATTTATTATTGATTAAAAATAGACTTTGAACAGCCTTGCACAGCTCACTAGCAAAGGGTATCAAGTTAAAATGGTTGAAAACTAAGTAAAATGCTCTTAACAATTGGCTTTCCTTATCGTGTACTTTTGATATTCTATTGAAATAACAGAGTTTTCGTGTTTCTTAGAAACTTGAAGGAATATAATCTAATTCTACTTATAGTTGGATACAGGTAAGAAGTTGGAGTTAGCTCCAGCTTTTAGATTGCTAAAAGATTAGAATATATGTAGAAAAAAGATATCTTAAATGTCAAAAGAATTCATATATGTTTGTCTTAACTCGTTTACATATTTTTTTGAAGTTGAATATGGTAGAAGTAGGAGTTTTGGGGGGGTTATGATTGGGAGCTTCCTAATTAAGAAATAAGCTAAATTGCATGCCTTTAATTTGGTCTTATGTTTGGAAATCGGTGGTTAGCTAATCCAAAGGTATCTTCCCATGTGCGAGAAGAAAGCTATAGCGACACAACGCTTTGATTCTTTTGTCTAATTAGTCCTCCCTCAACTACCACCCGACTTTTAGTTAGTTTGTACACTGAAATGTTCAAAGGAAAAAAAAACCTGAGTGTTACATGAGTTTGAGGCAAATCTAGAGGGAGTACAGCCGCCGCATAGACAGATCCAGGATTTAGGGATTCCGGTTGCAAAGAAAAAGATGGACCTTTGATACTGGCATCTTAGCGACTTTTATTCTGTAGGCGACACTATAAATATATATATTATTTCTAATATATATTTACATATATATACATAGAGTTTTCACTGAACCTTGTGGATGGTGTACCGCCCCAAATTGTATACATAAATCCGCCCTAGGTACAACGAGTTGATTTTTTTCCCTCTCGAAAATAGCTGCATCAGATTACTTTCATAATATGTCTCCAATGTTCGAAGGGCAGTCCTGCATCATTTATAACCCAATTTGGAAAGAGTATAACGAGTTGATCACCCCTTGAATGAATCTTGAATCTTTTGCTTATTGCGCACAATATACAGTACTTTTGCGTAGGGATGTACATAGACTGAGTTGGTTCAGTTTTTATCAAAATCAAACCATCAATTATATCGATTTGGATTGATTTGGGCATTTTTGGGGTTTTACGGATTTTTTGTTACATGAATATTATTTCAGTCTTACTTTGTTAAATTTTTTATAAGTAAATATATGTTTAGTAAAAATTTAAAAATAAATTGACAAATATATGATATATTAACATATTCTTATGGGAGGATTTTCTTAGTAACATTTGATAGTTATTTTTTAGTTGTGTGACAATAATTTTTCGTTGATGTACACTTTATATGATAGTTGAATTTAATCATTAAACATAAAAATAAATATGATACCTATATAATGATATGTTCTACTTAATTTTAAATTATCAAAATGCCACTTCAAATTCGAAAAAAAGATATAAGAATTTAATAGATCTTGACACATGAATATGAAAAAACAAAGAGATTCTCGCATTTCACTAACACTTGATAATCAAGTGATCATACAACACATTATTTAAAGTTAATAAAAATAAAACACTTCGTATTTAACTAAATATTACATTTCATAAGAGAATCACAAATATCTCTAGACACTTTTTAAATTTTTTTATGAAAAGTCTTATAAAATTTATATGTCGGTTTGGTTCGAGTTTTTTTACTCAATAACAAACCAAATTAAATCAAAACTAATCGGGGCCTTTAATTATTTTAATTTGACTTTTCGATTTGGTGTGATTTTCCAGTACAGTCAATACACCCCTAGTTTTGCGCGTAATAATATTCTCTACCATATTTATACTTTAGTAGTGCAAATCAGCTCAGTTTTCTAACCTATATGCTACAAATTGAAATTAAAATCACCCATCTTTCTTTCAAAATGAGGATGTCCAAGACATTATCTTCTCTCTTTTTTTAAGTGCACTAAAAACCCTATATTTTACTTCAATTTTGATAGGAATTACCCATACTCGAATTAGAAACTTAGAGATATAATGCCCCCCTAGTGCGTGACAATTGCTTCAAAAACAACATTTAAGATAACTTTATGTTTTATTAAAAGATGGAATAGTAAAAAAAAAAAAACGACGTACATAAATAAATCAAAACAAAACCTCTAGTAAATCTGAATTGTTGGACAACCTCCACATGTTTGTTTGGCATATGCATGAAATGAAATGAAAAGAATTCCATAACAAGAAACATTTGAATCGGTTTTTGAGCAAATTCAGAGGACCCATAATCCCATGTCTGAAAAAGAAGGATTGTTTGTCGGGCCATTATTCGTTCAAATTTTTTGGTTTGGATTTTACAACACAGAGGATGTTGGATCAATTATGTGTCCTTCAATTTGTTTGTATCTTATATTTAACGTCAATGAATAAATGATTTAAGGATTTCTTCAACAAGTAGCATCAACGAAATCTTATTGTCTTGTATTTGCATGTTACATGAATAGCAATTTTTTTGTTCTTTTGTGGTAATTATTTAGTCCCATCAATTATTGAGAAATGGAACTCGATGATCTAATTAGACAACTTTTAAGGTATGATTTGAGATGACATAACCACACAAATTAATAATTTACCAGGTTTCTCTCCAAATATAATTTAGATATTACCCATGTTCGTGTTGTCCTTTTTGAGCCTGATTTTAATCGATGATATTGATTAAAATAACAAAATTGGAAAGAGAAATTGAAGAACGATTAGTATTTTAAAAACGTAATTAGCTTAATAATTATCTGCTTATTGTTCGTTGATGAAGTGGTTCTCTTTGAAGATTCTTTGAACTTTCTCCTATCCTGCTTTGGCGTTTAGGTCAAGGTTTTAATGTTAAAACATGTGGGTTGTTAATTAACCTATTTAGCGTAAATTAATATAATTATAGTCATCTTAATTAATTATCAGTACTTCAAACTTATCGACTTTGTTGATACACCCTCCGTCTTATATCATATGTCATGGTTTCTAAAAATAGTTGTCTCAAATTATTAGTTATTTTTGAAGTTCAAGAGTAAATTAATTATTTTTTTCCTACTTTACCCTTAATATTAATTGTTCTTGAAGACTACAAATACCTTAATTATGAGTAAATAATAAATGAAGATAAAGTATATCTTAAGACATAAATAAAGATAAAATAGTCAAAAACTTTTCCTATTTAATATTTTTTTAAAGGGCGTTCATTACTTTTCTTCCATTCCGTCACCGAAGGAAAAAGATATCGATCGAATAAGAATCATTGATTCCCTCTACTGTAAATTTTTTATTCATTCATTGCGTTCAGCCCTACCATAGAAACTATTACCTCGACTTGGATTGAAAGGAAGAACTTAGGACTTTGGGACTTACCTGGGAAATCAAACATTTAACTATTTACGATGTCTCCCGCGGGGACAAAAATAAAAAATCGGGCAAGATTTGCGAATTCTATCTATGCCTAAGACGAGCAAGAAAATAAGCAGATTTTGACTTGGCATTACTATGGATCTTATGCTTGTCAGGTTCACTCCTCTGTTCTCTTGCCTATCGTCCACTTCGGTGAATCCAACCCCGTGGGGCTATTACACGTATTTCCTCCCGGTGGTAACTACAGTGTTGATAAAGAAGAAGGAACCGGTTAAAAGAAAACGAATTTTGTGCGTAAAAGAGAAACACGACAGATAATATATGAGACGGAAGGAGTACCTTTCTTTGCTGTCATAATGCCTGTTTTGCAACACGTGCACAAGGTTCAACCTCTAAGTTTAATTTGCGACAACCAAAATTACATTAACGTTTCAAATATATTTGGATATGATTTAGTTGGCTATATTGTAATTAATTAACTTTATCACGTTATGATTTTTCTCTCTTAAAAGTTTAAGTTAGTAAAGATATTTTACATTATTACTAATATAGGTTAACCGGTTATTGCCATATCTACCAAGTTACTACGTAACCTAAAACTATTGAATTAGTAAGACTTATCACTAATTTTCCTCCGTGATCAATTCTCCCACAACCCATTCCAATATGCCCCACCAATACTTAATTTATATTTTATTTAAATTTAAATTACCACAAATCTACATCGAATATAAAAAGATTTATAATTTAGGCCATTCCTCTTTACCGACAAGCCTAGTAGTCAACATTGGTAAGTATCAAGTGTTAAAATGTCAAATTCAACGTAACGAACTCAACCAACGTTAGGATATATATGTGAAGTGGTGCAGATGAACAAGACCAAAAGGCGATGTTGACCCAAGATTTAAATTTTATGGGTTCAACATTTAAGACTTTTAGTATTAAATCTATTATATTTTAAATTTTTGGGTTTAAACATATTAGTTATTGTAAATTTATATCATCATTTAATAAAGTTATGAGTTCAGGTGAACCGGGTGCCAGTGCCATTACTCTACATCACAAGGGCATTTTTAGATGAGATCAGATTTAGATATGATTCCTTATTTCCCACGCCTCCCATAAGATTTCGATATTTTGCTGGCAAATCCAACCAAACTATTTTGAGTGAGTGGCTTTTACATTTAAAATAATGTTTTGAAACTATAAATTAGACACTCCATTCAGATATCCAAAATTCTTTGGAACTCAAAACATGCAAGATTTTGACGACTACACCTTATTAGTGTTGTCAAAACTGATTATAGATGAGATTAAAATACATGAGATTGGATACACATACACCTGGACAAAGTTACATTTAGATTACTGTATAATGGTATGTTGGCTTCTATTTATTTAGAAAAGTTCAGGTCTATAGCTATATGAGTCTCAATTTATCCATTTATTTATTTATAGACTAAATGCCTTATATCTTACTTGATACCGAAACTTTTATAATTCTTATGGTTTTATTTTTAAACCAATCTCATCCACTTGACTCAAACAATAATGAGGTTTAAATCAATATTATGTGAAAGAAAGTAATGAAACAAATCATTATGCTCCCTTCTTTTTGAGTCATAATCGTACATTGTTCCATCAAAATTTAATTAAGACCTCATTCTAAAAGTCACAAGTTTTCAATTACAATTCAAACGGCGGCTAAATTTTAGAAATTGATCATTTCTACCACATCAAAATTTAAATTAGCCATAAGGGTGATTGCACAAATACGACACTTTTGATTTTTTTACCTCACTTGTTCCAGGTGCAAAACTTCAAATTTCAACTTTCGACTTTGACGTTAAAGGTTTGCCCACTGGTCAAAAAATTATGATGATTCATTTTCAAGGTCATTTGATGTAGTTTCTTAGGGTGAAATTCAAAAAATAGCGAGATTGATAAGTGGTAATTGAAAAATAGTTACAATTTTAAAAGTAACTGAAATTTAGCTACTTTTTATGTAAAGAAAAATATGTTTAAAATCCGAAAATTATTCCAACATAATATAATGGAGTTCAAATTATTTACGTGTGAACTTCCAGAATAATATAATGAAGTTCCAGCATAATATACTGGTCCGGAATAATATGCTGGAAGTTCATACACATGTGCTCCAACCTCCTGTATATTATGCTGGAACTTTCTGTGTTGCAGCAAAATAATGGTTATTTTTCAATAATTTTGCAAATGCCGACAATTTTTCAATTACCAGTGGAAAAACTCGCTAGCCCATGCTATTTTTACAGTTTCCTACCGTTGGTGGCCCAATATATCTCACCATTCAATGAACCAAACTTGTGAGTAGGAGTGACAAAAGGGCGGGTCAGGTCGGATATGGTTCGGGTCGAAAAGGGTAATGAAAAAAACGGATAAATTATCGGACCCGACTCATATTTAACACGGGTAATAAACGGGTTAACCAGCGGATAAAATGAGTAACCATATATCCATTCATGACTTCACATTAGCCTCAAGCTCTAATATGAATTTGCGGCCCCTTGCAACAGAAGAACATTACTGAAATAATTTTCCAATAATTGTATTATCCATATTTTACCCATTTGGTTACTCATTTTTCTAATGAATAATATGGGTAATTATCCATATTCGACCCGGTTTTAAAAAGTCAGTTAACCAACCCATTTTTTAGTGGGTTGGGTTAGGTTGGGTGAATAATTATTATTTTTAACCATCTTGCCATGTCTACTTGTGAGTATGGATCATATGAGCCCAAAAGACTCTTAAGTACAAGCCCAACTAAGTACTTATAGCCCACTGGGCCTGCGAAATGAGTTTAAGCTCCTTACAACATTATTGTTACTTTGTCAGCATAATTTTTCCAGGCTCAGAATTAATGGTACACCTCACTAACTTTCAGTTCACAGCAAAATGAATGGCCACGAGAAAGCAGTAATAATATGAATGGTTGAAATCCAAAATTCCATAATCAGTAAACCCCACTTCAGAATTCCTCTCAACAAAGTTATTTCCTTTCAACTATTTTCTCTTCAAGGTATGCTCTTCTGAATTCTTGAGACTGATAAATGAGCTACTGCTTCAGTATCCTTTGCTTTTTATATTTGAAAAGGCAAGAATTTTTTAGGGGTTACTTAATCATCAATGTTTGATTAGATTCTGAATTTTGGGTTTTTGTTGGTAAATTTTTCTGAACAAAATGCCTTATCTAAATGTATGGTCTTCAAGGAGTAATTCTAGTATGTTACCTCATATGGAATTAGAGTTGGCTTCATCTTCTAGTTCAGTTTTTACAAGACTTAGAGCTGAAAGTTGGGTTGTTGCATACTCTTTGTCACATAATTCAAGCTTTGATCATGTATCAAGAAGTGTTATTTATCCAAAGAATAAGACTAAGTTGAGAAAACAAGAAGGATTCTTTCCTTTTCGCCGCGAAAAGAAGGATTCTGTTGGCCCATCTTTTGCATTAACACAGGCCTCTGAAGAGCATGCTATTGATTGTGATGTAATAAAACAAAGTTCACAATCTTTCACTAGAGGGGAAGATGAGGTTGTGGGTTTCAGTTGTGTTCAATTGGAGGAAAAGAGGGTCTTGACTCATAATTATGATGATGATGATGATGATGATGATGATGATTGTGATGTTAAAAATGAGGAGGAAGAGGTAGGAAGAGTAAAAGGCGAGAAGGTGGACGTTCGAGCTCTAGCACAGAGCTTGCACTTTGTCAAAACTGCTGATGAGGTTGATGAAGTTCTCAAAGATAAGGCAGAATTGCCACTTCAAGTTTACTCATCTATGATTAGAGGTTTTGGCAAAGATAAGAAGTTAAACTCTGCAATGGCGCTCGTCGAGTGGTTAAGGAGGAGGAGCAATGATAATATTGGTTCCGTTAGCTTAAATGTATTCATTTATAACAGTCTTTTAGGTGCCATAAAGGAGGCGGGGAAGTATGATGTTATTGATAAAGTGATGGATGATATGGTATCGGAAGGAGTAAATCCTAATGTTGTGACGTACAATACTTTAATGAGAATTTATATAGAACAAGGTCGGGAACTTGAAGCTCTCAATCTTTTCAAAGAGATGTCTAAGAAGGGACTCTTTCCTAGTCCTGCAACTTATTCCACGGCCTTGTTTGCTTATCGGAGACTTGAAGATGGACTTGGCGCTATAGCTTTTTTTGTCGAGACAAGAGAGAAATATCAAAATGGTGAAATAGGAAATATTGAAGAAGAAAACCGGGAGACTGAATTTTCCAAGCTTGAGAATTTCACAATTAGAATTTGCTACCAGGTGATGCGGCAGTGGCTGGTAAAGGGCGAAAACTCAAGCACCAATGTTCCGAAACTACTAGCGGACATGGATAAGGCTAGGCTCCAACCTAGTTGTGCAGAATATGAACGCCTCGTATGGGCGTGTACCCGTGAAGAACATTATGTTGTAGCAAAAGAACTGTATAATAGGATAAGAGAGAGGGATACAGAGATTAGCTTATCCGTCTGCAACCACATCATTTGGTTGATGGGCAAGGCAAAGAAGTGGTGGGCAGCTCTCGAAATTTATGAGGATTTGTTGGACAAGGGGCCAAAACCAAACAACATGTCATATGAACTCATAGTTTCTCATTTTAACATACTGTTGAACGCGGCCAGAAAAAGAGGTATTTGGAGATGGGGTGTCAGGTTGCTGAATAAGATGGAAGAGAAGGGGCTTAAACCAAGCAGTAGGGAATGGAACGCAGTGCTTGTCGCCTGTTCCAAGGCTTCAGAAACATCCGCTGCAGTACAGATTTTTAGGAGAATGGTAGAAAAAGGTGAAAAACCGACAGTTATCTCCTATGGAGCATTGCTGAGTGCTTTAGAGAAAGGCAAGCTCTACGATGAGGCCCTTCAGGTTTGGAAACATATGATCAAAATGGGCGTTGAGCCAAATTTGTATGCCTATACTATTATGGCATCAATTTACACTGCCCAAGGGAAATTTAACATAGTTGATTCAATCATCAAGGAGATGGTTTCCACTGGAGTTGAGCCTACAGTTGTCACGTTCAATGCTATCATCAGCGGATGTGCTCGAAATGGTATGGGAAGTGTTGCGTACGAGTGGTTCCATCGTATGAAAACTCAAAACATAACCCCCAACGAAGTTAGCTATGAGATGCTAATTGAGGCACTCGCAAATGATGGCAAGCCGAGGCTGGCATATGAGTTGTATATTAAGGCTCTAAATGAAGGCCTATGTCTTTCTACAAAGGCTTATGATACAGTCAAATCGTCTACGCAAGCATATGGTGCGAGTATTGATCTAAGCATTCTCGGCCCGCGTCCACCAGAAAAAAAGAAAAGAGTGCAAATCAGGAAAAAGTTGTCAGAGTTCTGTAATATAGCTGATGTTCCTAGAAGAAGCAGACACTTTGACAGGGAAGAAATATTTACTGCTCAGTCAAAAGGAAAATGATAAGCCCAACTTTATATTGCTAGTGTGTGTAGTATCTGCTCTTGAAAACCCAACTCAAAGGTATACAACTCATTGTTTATATGTTGTGCTGCTTTCAACAATGAGTAAAGATAACTCTGATTGACTTTAGATGCAAAGTCAGGCCCTTTGTCAGTTAACATTTTCACTCCATTATAATACAATGCCTCTTTGCTTCTCTTCGTCTTCTGGAGCCGAGGGTCTTTTGGAAACAACATTTCTATTCCCTTGGGTAAGGGGTAAGGTCTACGTACACACTACCCTACCCGGATCCCACTACTGGGATTTAACTGGGTTATTGTTGTTGTTTTTGTTGTATAATACAATGCCTCCCTCTATTTTGAGATCATCGAAGGGCCCAACGGATACCTAAAGAAAGAGCTGGAAAGTGTGATTCTTGATTCACTAATATTGTTCCATTGTACTGAAAAAGTTGTAATGAAAGTTGAAAACTTTACAGTGTTTTTGAGTTGTTTCCATCCGGATACAATATAGAATTGCAGCTGGAATTAAAGGAATTATGCCACAACTAGCAGATATACAGTCAGACCTCTATATAGCATCATCCCTATATAACAACACTTCTCTATCAAAGTCAAGTTTTTTCATAACCAATTTTTATGTTATGTTATAATATATGTTCTCTATAACAACATTTTACTATAACATCTAAAAATATTCTGAACAAACGAGACTGTTATAGAGAGGTTTGACCGTAGAACGAGGAAGCATAATTTATTCTTCTAGTACAAGTTCCAAAAAAGTTGAAAAGGCTTAGTAGAATAGATTCTTTGCGTAGCTTCAGTTAACAAATGGTTGCGTAGGTATAGAAGATGAAAGTGAATGATACGATTGAATAGATGGTATTATTCAAATATCGAATATACTCCATGAATAGAATAAAAAGATATTTATTCTCTTGACTTCTATGTCACGTGCTGTTATTTGTCCTCATGTAAAAGAACAAAATCTAAATACAGAAATTAAACTCTAATCAAAAGTGAGTCATGGAAGAAAAGAACTGCACTGGAAAACACAAATTCTGTCGCAAAATCTTGCCGACAGTCAATAATATCTCGACTTCCGATATCTAGTTTTCTTTAAATTATCGTTTCATTATCACTCTCCGCGACCGTGCATTGCGGGAGCTTAGTGCACCCAACTGCTACTTTTAAAAAAAAAAGAGTTTTAGTGTAACTGGTAAAATTATTGTCATATGACCAGGAAGTCAAGGGTTTGAGCTGTGGAAACAGCCTCTGTAGAAATATAAGATAAGGTTGTCTACGATAGACAATTATGGTCCAGACCTTTCCCAAACTCAGCGCGTAACGGAGCTTAGTGCGCTGCCTTTTTTTCTATTGCTACTGCTAGTAGGAGTAGTATATTACTATTATCATTATTACGACTTCCTATATCTAGTCTTCTTTAAACTTCACTACACAAAGATTTTAGACATTTCGAGCTGCCTCAGATTTATAATTTTCCGATATTAATTCTTTCTTCGTTTCACCAACAAGGGTTGTGGTGGAGTGGTAAGTACTCCTTTATTCTTAACTAGAGGTCTCGAGTTTGAACCCCTTGGTATGGAGTCGCAGTCGGGCCCCAATGTGGGTACCAAATATCGGGTGAGAAATATAAAAAAATTCTTCTTCGTTTCAATTTTATATGACACTCTTTTAATTTTATAATGTTTCAATTTGAATCGATATTATTCCATTTGTAAAATGTTTTCACAAAATTATAAGAATTGAAATTCAATTAGTAATTCAAATTTTGAACTCTGATATAATGTTTTTCAAAAACATAAACAATCGCTATAATTTTTTTCCCACTATCGGCAATACATAGTCAAATTAAAAACTTAAATTTTACGTCCACTCAAATATGTTAGGGAGTATAATAATTCTCGCCAGAGCTCTTAAGTGATTCTTGGCAGCTTGTATTATGATTTGATTTAAATCTACTTAGATCTGAATGATGTCCTTTTAACAACCAACAACAACAACATTAATCAAACATTTTGCATTCTGAATTATGCTTTAGAGTGAGTGAACTTCAAGTCTTACCAAACAAACTGTATTGTCGTATTCCTATTTTTCAAATTAGATTAGGTTTTCTTTTCGGTTTCAAAATAAATGATATATTTTTAAATTTGAAAATAATTTAACTTTTGTTATAAAACAATAAAATAAAAAGAAAAGTATTGTAGAGGAAAGTAGGGAGAAGATTCTTATTGATTTGAGATGAATTACAATGAAATAAGACACCTCTATTTATAGGGAAAGAGTGACTTAGCCACCAAGTAAAATCCTAAAATCTCTCTAGATTCTTGATCTTCGAGCGCTTTGGTGCGCAGGCTTGGCTCCGGATCTTTGAAGAACCTTTTCATAGAGGAGAGCGATAGGCCGGTTTGAAGAGCAAGCTTGAAAATAAATGGAGAGGTCATTCATTCATAGCAGAAAAAGCGCTCACTCACTCGTATCTGAAAAGGCCTCGCGTGGAATGGGCGCAACCTCGGGCTCGGGAAGTTTTAGGCGCGGCCTATTCCCTTTGGCTATATAATCGTGCGGTTTCTGGGAATTTAAAACNGTGCCCACTCTACCCTTCTTTCTTTACCCTAGACTTCGTTCTTCAAGGAGACCCATGTGCATTTCCTCTGTTCTGTGCTCGCTACGCCCTTGTGCCTTTAGTTGAAGTATAGGTCGTCGATTCAATCTATCTTGATGGGATTTTTCTAGTAGGTAGCGAGAAGACTAGTAGTATCGACAAGAGGCTACATCAATAGCTGAAACTTTTTTTCGGGTAGGGTAGGCTTGGAGTCAGAAGTCCTATTCTTCCCAACCAAATAAGCACTTTTGCAAAGTTCACCTTCCCGCGGTCAAAACAAGACTTACGGATAACAATCAGACCTTACCAGGGACAGGGACCAGACTATAGAGCCTAATTAAAAAGAATTCGGGCTTGCTTTTTCAATTCACATCTATGAGCGAGGATTCCTCTATCTCTTGCTCGCTTCGATCGGACTCTGACAGCTTAGGGAAGAATGATGGGTCGCTAACGAGGCCCCTAAATGACCGCTCAGAAGTTCAGGTTTACTTCTTTTGTTAGGTCTCGACTTCTTCGCTATGATCTTCCCAGTAGTTTATATAGGAGCTATAGCCGTTTCATTCCTATTCGTTGTTATGATGTTCCATATTCAAATAGCGCCCGGAAATAGAGAACCAAGCCCCTTTCTGATCCATTCATTTCTGCAAGCAGGGAGGATCCAGAGCGTTGCCCCCTCTTATTCGAGGCAATTACAATGGGAAGCAAGGCTGTAAGGCGGAGCGAATCCGGAAAGATTGCCTCAGTTCGGGGTCATTTACTGATCTCATCTTTTACGGAATCGATCCTCTTTGACTGTACAAGAATATGTGGAGCTCAGCATGTCTGGAAGCACAGGAGAAATAACCACTACGTGCGTTTCATTCTCTTCGATCTTCTCTTTGATTGCTTTTTATGAAGTCGCACCGGGACTATAGCATGTCGTGAAAGAAGCACACTGGACGGGCGTGCTTCGACCGTGTCTCCGGGGGGCTGATCAACCCAGTTGCAATCCTCCCCGCCAACGCCTGGTCGACCTCTCCTTCTATAACTGAGCTCACCACTGTGAACTCCCCTAGATGAGAACCCTCATTGCCATTGGAAGGCACCTTGGTCTCCACTTTTCACGCCCCTCTACTAAGAGATGCACCATGTTGATAGGAATCGGCAAAGGACTTTCTGGAGGACAAACTAAGACTTGTTGGCGATCCACGCCATGCCTTTCAACGCAATATTCTTGACGGGAGGTGCCCTTTTTTCCAATGGTACTATAATTCATATTCCTATCCCTTCATTCCCTCTTTTGGTCTATCTACATTCCAGGAAATTCATACGCTCCGCGGACGGAGCAAAAAGTGTCTTCCTAGCACGGGACAAAGAATAAGACCACTTAGATCAGAATAGCATTCACAGAAATGTTCTAACATAGAGACAGCTTCGAGAAGACTCCCTGCCTTAGGAGCTATTTCAAATGAGACAGGAATGAAAGCAAGGACGAGAGGGGGAGAGAATGGAATACTAGGGGAGAATCCTAGGACTTCAAGAAAGTCAGCTAGATTGAGATTTAGGTAATGGGCCGTCAGACAGAGACTGAGCGCGGACGCACCCGAGGAGTTTGATTTCTACGCTTCTTCTTTAAGCAAGAAGGGAGAAAGTTGACTTTGTTTGGCCACTACATTTTATGAAAAAGGTAGAGATGCCTTTGTTACAGAATTAATGGTCAGAAACTTGCCTTACTTAATCTCTTTCGAGCAGAATCGTATCTGGGAGTGGTTCTTCGGATCTTTTTCTGCAGCATTGCTTCTATGATCTTAGGCACAGCGTGTTCGCCACCACACTGGCTGGCTGGTGCATTGGCCTTCAGCAGTGGTTCGTTTAGCAAGCAGTCTTATTGCTTGAAAGCACACACAGCACACTGCTTTTTCTTCCTTTTTCCATACTTCAGGAGGAAGAGATCGTGTGTGTTGACCATGCACTCTCGCTTCGTGTAATGTCGTATGTATGATAGAGGTAGTGTGGTGATTGACCTCAATGCTAATGGTGATAACTCGAAGCGCCTCGCTATGAGAATCTAGCTTCGCTAACGCTCGGCTAAGTCTTGAACCTTCGTTTCCCTCTCGACTTTGGATCTTAGCACCCAAAAAGTCTGTCTGTACAAACAATCTAGGCCTGTATTCGGAGTTTCCCTGGGGTTGGTAAGGCGAAATGAGGACTATTTCTTTAAACTCTCATACAAAGGGGAAAAAAGCTACAGTTGAAAGATCACTGGGTTTAGGAGGAGGCTCTTATGCCGCTAGCTATGCCCTGCTTGGTCCCCCTCCCCCGGCACGGTGGTAACACGGGGCCGAAAGGTTTGACGCGCGTTCCTAGCTTTGCCGGAAACACTTTGGACCAGCTCAATCCAGGAAGTTCAGAGGGTAGGAGGTATGAGCCTACTCAGATCAGAACTAAACTAGTTGATTCTCTTTGGCCGGCCGGCTTGTTGCAACCTTCGCATTTCCTGCTTCATTAGCTCAACTAAGGAATCAAGCACCCAATCCGATAAGAGCATCAAATACGAATCACGTCCGAGGGCTGCCTTGCTTGAGGAATAGTTTCACAAAAATGGAGACGAACCCAAACAACCCATTTATGATCAGGGTCCCCTGGCTGGCATAAAGTTTCACCCCCCGCCCGGAAATAGAGAACCAAGCCCCTTTCTGATCCATTCATTTCTGCAAGCAGGGAGGATCCAGTATTTCGAACTAAAAGAGATTTGGCTCAAGCTTAGATAGAAGAGTCCAATGAGTCCACTAGTCCATCAATGGAAATTCGATAGAAAGCTCAAGTGAGAAAGTCACAATCCATTGAATAAGATCGGCTCAAGGTGAGAGCGCCGAATACCCCCGGCCGGTTCCGCCGGGTAAGAATGAGCTAACTTTCCATTTGACGGCAAAGAGCAAGCGGACCTGTGAAAGTCACATCTCAAGTTCAAGTTCCGCTTGCTGCTTCTCATTTTGATAGGAGTAGGTGCTTGCAGCTCTTCCCGAACTCCTACACGGGCGGAGTCAGATCTTGGAGAGTATAGTCAAGCTTGAGTGCCTCCCTTTTTTGATGATCTTGTCACTTCTCTTAAACTATAGCTTCAAGCTACTATTGATGCAGGAACAAACCACTATAAATAGGTATCTCTACGCGTAAGAATGGGAGCAANTCGCTTTAAAATCGAAAATGGATTCGATACAATTCAACAGAATCTAAGAAATGATCAAAATAGAAATGATTTTAGAATTTGATTCTATAAAAATTAAAGTTTCATTTTTGCCTCGTCTAGCAGCCAAGAACAAGAGAACTACAACACCTACCACGCTTCGCGCCTGCGGCGTTTTCGCCAGACGGTCTTTGCCAGTAGTGCCATCCTCCTCGCTGGCTNATTCCTTCTTGTTAACACAGGAAATCTAACTCATTCTAAGGTAGAGCTCTTAGAGTCCTACTTAAAGTGAAAGGTAGTTCTTTAGTTAAAGCAAGGAGAGCAGAAACTGAGGGAAAAAACCTATGTTCTTACGCGGGATGGGAATAAAGGCTACTAAGAGCGGAACTCACGACCTAAGTACTAAGTAACCTTAGAATGGGGATGCCAATCTTATACAGAAAATACCGCTATCAAAAGTAACCTTGCAGGGGGGCTGCGTATAGCATTCTAAGATCTCAATACGAGAAAGAAATCAGACCTATAACCTCACTGCAGTGGCTTGTAGACTTTGCATAGAAGCCTTGACTTCAAGCTTAGGTCTTTTTTTTTTTAAAAAGGGAACTAAGGCAACTTCACAATGGATCGAAGCCCTCCTTTTCCTTCCAATTAGTGAGATTCTATCTCTTACTTGGGAAATTGTGGTCAAGCCCTCCCTTTATTCCTCGGAATCGAGCGGGCCAGAAGGTGCTTCTTGCCGCTTTATTAGTAAGTAAGCTTGTTTTATATCTCCTCAATAAAGGCGAAAGATCACTCCTAAAATCAATATATAGACATTCACCTCAAATAAAACTATATTCATAACACTCCCCCTTGAATGTCTATTTAACAGATAATGTGTCTCGTTAAAACCTTAACTAATAAAACCCAGTGAAAAAAAAATTTAGAAAAGGAAAAAGAGTACACATATTTATAAATACGCTTTTTGGTTGCCTCGTTAAAAACCTTGCAAGGAAAAACCCAGTGTGACAAAATCTTGTAAAGGAAAAAGGGTACAACATGTATTAATTTTCCCTGAGAGCATCAATTCACATCCGTGAGCCTTCGGATCCCGATCTTGTGCACCATCTTCAAAAGATCGTGGTAGATATTTGATAAACAAATCAGTCATATTAACTTGAATTAATATGTTGCACCTTGAAATCATCATTTTGAAGAGATATGTAATGTCTTCATAAAATGTCGTGGAATGGCCTTTTCAATATTTCCATAGAGATTCTCGCTATCCTATTGTCATGCTTATAGTTATAGCAAGATACATATGTGCACAAATTGCAATTAGGATATGGTACTTCAGGACCAAGAACTATATATGCTTTAAGTAATTTAAATCCTTCAAGGATTGTCATATAAGTTAAGTCATATAAGCTATATAATAGACTTTAGATGCATATCAAGTTTTTATGTCATGCTAGATATATAAGATAGATAAAGGTGATTGCACACACCATTGATTTTATACTTTCAAATGTTTGAACTGCGGATCCAAAACTATATGTCTTTCGTATGAAACCAATTCTGTTTGAATTGTGACTCTTGCATTTGGCCAATATTTTTGTATCTGTATTCGAGGGACTTAAGATCCTCATCTATACTTAGCGCTATCATAGATGTCGTCGACGAACATTTTATATCGGTTCCAATATTTTTTCATAAAGACATAACATAGAGATTTGTTCATTCATATTTTCAGGTACCTGAATCTCTCCTGGGATTTTACGAAATATTATGTCATGTGATCATCTAGATCACTTGCCTCCTTATTATGATCATTTTGATCGTTTGCTCATTTTCTTTTTCAATAATTTTATTTGAAACCAATTTGTCTATACGCTTTAAGTGTACCATAGATTTTGTTCTTCTAGGACTTATTCTAATAAGAGTTGCAGTGGGAATATAGTTACTTTCTTTGGGTCAGCAAATGCCTCTGACATGCTTTGCAATATATTGCAGTTGAATTATCTTTTTATGAACTTCAAGTTCATATTATCTTATTCGAGGAAACATTCCACGTAACTTTTTCGCAATTGTTTATCTTGTCTCCCCCTCATGTTAGAAAAAACTAACTTTCTTCCTCAATTTTGGGAATCCATCTTTGTGCATTATGGTGTTAATCAAAATATACACCGCACATCAATAATAATAAGTTAGAATTATTTGGTTCCTGAACCTGAACCACTTGTAAGGGGAGAATGTAATATACTTTTGTATATAATATATATCAAACTGATATAAATAACTTTGTTCTCATAAGTAATAATTTAGCTATTAAGTGGAGGCACTAAATAAATTATTTTGTTAAACCAATTGTGATGTAGACTAATTTATCAAGATAAACTGTCTTGAATAGAAATCTGAAAATTATGCTCGAAATCAAATTATTGAGCAAGTTAGCTCGCAAACACATGTTGTGGGTTAATAATAATTGCACATGTAACCATCTCACAGATACATTTTACGTGGTATACATGACAGGTGAATGATCCCATATTCACCTTTGATATTTCCAGCATTCATGGGATCCAATCTCAATTTTAGTTGGTCTATTAATTAATGGAAACAAACAACATAAGAGAATTCATATAAAACTTACTAGTTCTTTAATATTTACCCATGTGAATTCTCTTTTATTTTTCACATCATACTTAAATTAACATGGCTAAACTAATTATGCCAACTGGATAGATTATCAATATTGATAAACGTTAGGATTACCCCGTGACGTGTGCAAAACTCCAAGTTTATTATGATATGGGTTTTTATATCAGTAAACTTCTACTTTATTGTGATATTTTTTAATTTGTGTAGTACAAACTGGAAAATAAAGTGGGCAGCTTTCACATACATATTACCCTGCTACAAGTTGTAGTAATAGAAAATATTAAATCTTTCCTTTATTTATAGTCTCAGTATAACCAATCGTTTTCGCGAATACTTTAGAAACTAAATAAGTTTCTTTGAGACTTACTATAACACAATGCCTTATTGATAATCAATTTTATTTCTCCAAAATAGTATAATTGGCTCTTTCATAGCTTTCAATTAATTTTTTACTACAAAATATTCATCAATATCCATATGGAATATCTCTTTCAAGGAGAAAGTTATACCATTATGATCGCGGTCAAAATCATTATAGGCAAGATATGTTTTTTCTATTACTTTTGCCCTGTAATAATCGCATTGCCATAATATTTTGGCATACTCACAATAGGTACGTGATCAACGACCATTCATGCCATAATAATAAAATTATTTTCTTATTTCCTCTCAAACCTCTTTTTAGAGATTAGTGTGGTATATCCACTACCACTAGCACGTTCATATTCTTCCAAGAATGTTATGTAGTCATAAATTAGATGTTGTCACATTCACATCATGAATGGACCATAATCATCTATATGTGCTTTACATAATCTCACGTCAAATCGATGGAAAATATTACTTTCACCGAGTGAAGGATTATTTTGAGAATCCTTATTATTCTCATTATCACAATGATGACGATTATAATTTTGTCTATTGTCATATCCACATCCATTGATACCTTCATGATAATAATTTTATCTTCTTTCAGACTTATCATGTATTGCTATCACATTCTCTTAAAGGAATGATAATAAAGCAAATTCAACGAGATGGGTTTCCACTTCTTTTGCCCACAATTTACATGAATTTGATCATGGCAAGTCATAGAAATTTTACCACTTCAGGTGGTTATAATTTCTTGCAAACTCTATTAGAGTTATAATCAAAGTTTATTGTCTTTTTTGTATTTATTAAACAGACTTTCCATTTCATCAAAAACTGTCTTTACAAAACCAGGTTGATGATGACCATCAGCCTCCTAATTACAATTACAATTAGCAAAATTAGTTACACTTTCAAGCAAATTACAACTATTTTACGGATACATGTTCAATCCTTGCAAAGTTGGTTTCCATTTGCTATTTGATCTTCCTTGTACATGCATGTGTAGGGAAATCTTTCTGCATATCCCATCTGCCACATATCTGTCATTGAATCTGAGGGAGTTCCTTTCTCGCCAAATACAGTAAACTACCATGGAAAAAGCTGCAGTAGTTATAGCTGCCATGCCAGTTTCCTTTTAGCTGTGTTACTAATCCATTCTATCTCTGTTTGCCAGCTTCTTATTCTCCTTGTAATTTCCAGCCATTTGAGTATTTTATCCCATACCATGTTTGTACATGAGCATTCGAAAAATAAGTGACTAAATGTTTCTATGCTCTAAGCACAAAAAACACATTCCTGTGACACTTGAATCCCAAACTTATGTAGTCTATCCATTGTGGCTAGAATCTAATGAATTGCTAACCATAAATGAAACTTAAACTTTGGATGGATCTGTGGATGCATATGTATGCTCTTCCAGCCAACCTTGGGAAATTGAGGCAGCATCTGAATATAGGCTCTCTGAATTTGAAATCTGCCTTGCTTCTCCATATCTGCTAATATTGTAGTAAGGATGGTCTGCATTGTGCTCACCTGTAACAAAATCTTTCTTTGCTTTTATGATCTTCCTGACCACCCAAGCTGCTATCTTAGGTGTATCCATTGTGTCAATTTCCTTCTGTTTTATGTAATAGCAATGAGTCCATTTGATCCATAATGCATCCCTTTTCATTGTTAGTGCTCATAGTTGTTTCAGGATTGCTGCTTTATTCCATAGCCTCATGTTGATAACATTTAATCCCCCAACTGCTTTTGGTTAACAGACATTTTCCCAAGATATCAGTGCTTTCCTAGATGTAGCACTTGAGCCAGTCCAAAGGAATGTTTTGCAAATTGTTTTAATCATCTTCATAATCTTCTTAGGCAATATGAATATTTGAGCCCAGTAAGTCTGCATGCCAAAGAGTACAGACTTAATGAGCTGCACTCTTCCTGAATATGATAGCATTCTAGCTAACCAACAATTAACTCTCTCAGTGATCTTTTCCACCAGTGGCAAACATTGATGAATATTTAACTTCTTTGCAGACAATGGAACTCCCAAGTACTTGAAAGGAATTGATCCCTCTGTATATCCTGTTAGGTTGAGCACTGAGACTTTGATGTCCTGGTGTACTCCAGCAATGTACATGGAGCTTTTGTCTACATTTGCCTGAAGGCTAGATGCAACAGATTTTTTTGAAAAGTTTCCTGCATTTTGGTTACTGAGGTTATGTCTACCCTGCAAAACATAAGTAGGTCGCCGGCAAAACAAATATGAGTCACTCCCATCTTTTTGCATCTTGGATGATATTTGAATTCCTTTATAGCAGGTAGTTGATTCATCTCTCATTGTAAATATCCCACTGCAATGACAAATTGGTAAGGAGACATGGGGTCTCCTTGCCTAATCCTTCTCTTGGCCCGGAATGATTTGGTAAGGCTATTATTTAGCACCAATGAGTAAGACACTGTTGAAACACACTCCATTACCCAATGGATAAACTTCTGAGGGAACCCAAGATCAGTTAGCATACACCTAAGAAATTGTCAATCCAATGAATTATATGCCTTTTTAATGTCTATTTTCAGCACATATCCGGGTGATAAACCTTTCCTAGTATAGCCTTTGAACAACTCACAGCCAAATAGGATGTTATCAATGATGCTCCTTCCTTCAATGAATGCAGACTGTGACTTCCCAATAATCACCTCTATTACCTTCTTTATTCTTCTAGTCAGTATCTTAGCAACAACCTTATACAATGTAGTGCAACATGCTATAGACCTATAATCTTTCACTTTAGATGGGGCTGGGACCATAAGAATCAATGTAATAGTAGTACAATTACATGCTAGCATCATTCTACCTGTGTGAAAGAAATATGACACAGCCTCATATATGTCTTGTTTCATAGTCTCCCATTGCTTAGTGAAGAATTCTATAGGAAAACCATCCACTCCATGGGCTTTATCCTTTGTCATATACCTAATTGCTTCATCAATCTCTTCATGAGTTATATCCATTATTAGTTCATGTTATGCTGTAATGTGAGACAATTTCCTGCTTTAATGATACTAGTATTAGGGCATGACATTAATCCATTAGCATTCCCCATTAGCTGTGTAAAGAAATCAGTAAACTCCTTTTACACAGCCTTTGGATCAGTGATCTTCATTCCCATGTCATTGTATACAGAAGTAATATTATTCTTGTTGGCCCTTATTTTCAGCTGATTTAGAGTTGGAGTCACCATAATCAATCCATGTTGCTCTAGATTTATGCCTCAATATTCTTTCTTCTATTGTACTCCATTTCTCCAAATCACTCATATTCTGCTTCTCCTGCTCAATCAACAACTGATTAAAGGGATCAATGACCAGAGCTGCTTGAACACATTCCACATTCTGCCTTATTTGAGTCAGTCTTTGTTCATAGCTTGCCATAGCCTTGTTTAGACCCTTAGCCTCATCTTTTAGTCTTTTTAGCTTCAGCCATATAAGTGTCAAAGGCTCCTACTCTTCCTGTTGTTGCCATACTCTATTCACCATAGGAGTGAAGTCCTTATGGTCCATTGTCAGCATGTATAACATGAAAGGCTTTGGGTAGATAGTTCTTCTCTTCCATAATTGAACTACAATTGGGGAGTGATTATATACTCCAGGTTCCAGAAAATCAGCTTCTAGATGTTCATAAGTCTGTGTCCAACTAAAATTTCCAAAAGCCCAACTAATTTTACTGTAAACTTTATCATTAGCATTTTGTTTGTTGCACCAGGTGAAGAAGCACCCCTTTGTTCTTAGTGGGGTCAGTTGCATGTTATCAATACACTGCTTGAAACCCTGCACCTCATTAGTTGTCATTGGATGTTCTAATCTGTCATCAGCGGTTAGCACATTGTTAAAATCCCCACTGATAAGACATGGTCTTTGAATCTGACCACCTAGTATTCATAATTCATGCCATAGACTTGCCCTTTCCTGCACCTTATTCCTAGCATATATTGTTGTCAACATAGTCAGGGAGTTTGTTGCTTGATCTTCCACTGAGCAATGAATGATTGTTCATGTATTTGGAGTACCTTAACTGTCATGTGTTCCTTCCATAAGAGCCAAATCCTTCCATTTACAGCTTTAGTGTAGTTGCAACAGTAACCCAATCTCTAGCTACCTTGTTCACTATACTTTTTGCATTTCTTTCCTTTACTCTAGTTTCTAAACACCCAAGGACATCTACTTGAAGAAAGAGTCTTAAATCCTTCTGTTTATAGGGCTTGTTCAGCCCTCTTATATTCCAAGTGCTCACAATCATGGTGGTTTGAGGGTAGGATCAATCTCGGTCCCATCTACTTTTGAAGTGCTTGGCACACACTCTTCCAAAATCTTGAACCTATTTGTAGTGATGCCCTCATCATTGTGAGACTACTGTATTGCTACAGGACTATAGTTATGCTGACTCCTGAACTCTTCATTTCTATTGATCACTTACGTCACTTGTGTAGGGGGGTCTTCAACTACTGCTTTTTGTTTACCCTTTCTTCCCTCTACTTGTTGATTCTCTTCTTCTTTCCCATCTACTTTCCCAACTTGCTCTTGTTGTTCCTTTGGCTTCCGATGCATTGTTTTCTTCTTTCTAACTCTATTCCTTCTTTTTGGAGCTTTAAACTCAACCTCTTCATTGTTCTGCTGCTTATTCCTCCAATATTCAAAATTGTCATGGCCAAAATGGATACATTCACTATAGAACTTTGGCTTCCATTCATACAGAATTTCTTGCTGCATAGTTCCTGATGAAGTAACAATCTCTTTACTCCCCAGCATTGGCTTAGTGATATCAACCTTCACTAAGACCCTTGCATATTAAATTTTGTTATGATCAGCCGTGAATCTGTCAGTATACATTGGAATTCCAATATCACTAGCCATTTTGGTAAGTGCTTCTGCAATCCAATATCCAACATGTAAGCTTGGGAAATGAATCCACAATGGAATAGTTGTAATGCATTTAGGATCAAAATGAAATTCTCTTTCCCAGTTATGTAGTATCAAAGTTTATTGTCTTTGCTTGTATTTAAATCCAATCATAGAATTTTAAGAACTTAAAAGAGAAAAATAAGGTAAATACTTACCTTAAATCCAGAATTTATTCCCGAAGGAAGTTCATGGAACAATTAACAATTATTATGTTCAATTCCAAAGCTTCTACTCAATTAGCTAGAGTCTCGTGCCGATAACGTGTTATAAAACAATAAGAGAAGAAGAGGAAGAGAATTGCAGAGAAAAGTAGGGAGAAGATTCTTATTGATTTGGGATGAATTACAATAGAATATGACCACTCTATTTAGAATGACTTAGCCACCAAGTAAAATATATAAAATCTCTCTAAAATATAAACATTCACCTTAAATAAAAATCTATTCATAATAACTTTAAACTATTTATTTTACTCATTTTACCCTTAATAAAAGCTTTTATAATCACACAAATATCATAGCCCCATAAAACAATTACCCTTTAAACTTTTAGAAGACCACAAATTTTAAAAATCTTTTTTTTTTAAAACTGTGTGCCGAGTAATTGAAACAAACTCGGATTATACGCGCATTACCAAAAGTTTCCTTAAAATGTTTTGAACGCTAAAACGATATATGAATGTCGTAATTTGCTACTGAAAACTGTCTCGATCTCAAAATACAAAACTCCAGTGCCTGCACCTTTCAGCAAAGCTGAAAATGATATTATAGAATAAAAGAAAAAGGATAGGAGTAATAATGTATTCCATAATTAAAAAAGTACTAGCACTTGAATACCTTGCTTTCAAAACGCTATCAATTTTGTTTTTTTCTTCTTCTTTTTTTATTTACAGGCTCCAAACGCAATTGGTAGTATTTGGTAACCACTTTATTATCCCCAATATTTGACAGTTAACCAACTTTTTTGTTCATAAATCCTCAAAACCCACATCTTAAATTCCATTTCACGTCCAGTTTTCACAAAGATTCGATTTTTTCATTAAAAAACTGAGATTTTTGGTTGCATTTTCCAAGTTTCATTGTTTGTGATAAAGATCCAGTGGTTCTTGATTTAGCTAAAAAGCATAAGGAATGGAACCCCCAAGGGGGTTTCTGGCTTCTTTGTGGAACTTCATCTGTTTCTTGCCTTACTTCATTGGCCTGCTTATTCTGGGTGTTTTGAAAGGTTTTGCTTCAATTACACTCCTATTTACTGTTCAATGTTGTTGCTTCTTTCATTTCCTCTTAAATTTGGTTAAACATACATTTTTCTTACACTGTACAACTGTTAGTAACTGTGTTTTTGGATAGCACCTNTTTGGGAGACCCCCCTTTTTTTTTTTTTTATCATATTTTAAATTACCCCCCCCCCCCCCCCCCTTTTCCTTTACTCTACTTCTTTTTAATAACTGTGGTTTTCGGGCCGCTTGCGCGCACCTGGACTAATTCCACGTGATACCTGCTAATTCTGTCCATGGAGGCTTGAACATATGGGAAGAAATCGCCTAGTATTTTTGTCTCCGCTAGGATTTGAACATAAGACATCACGGTTCTCAACCCAATTCGTTGACAACTAGGCCGCACTTATTGCATAACATTCTTAAATACTTACTGATTAATGATTATGCTAGTTTCCGTAATCTATTTCTTTCAAATATGATTAGGACCAACTTCCAGTTTAACTTTGGCTTTGGTTTTGCAAGTTCTTTGCCTTTACAATTGAGGCATCGACTGCGAATCTCGATACAAATTTGGTCTACATTGTCAATTCTTGCCCTTGATTACTCTGTATTAATGTCATTATTATTCCAAAGTTATTCTCCTTGACTATGAAGATAAATGACAGGGTTTGTGCCACTTAATTTTGGCAAGTGTCACTTTATGCCCGTTAATCCTCGTTTTATGCTAGTCTTTGTAATCTATTGTTTTCAAATGATGGTGGTGCCCGACCAACTTGTGCGCACCTTGACTAATTCTAATGGGTACCTGCTACCTCCCACCAACATAGGTACTGGGGAACTACGCCACCAAGGCTTTGGGCAAATGGAAGAAATTACCTAGTATTTTTGTATCCGCTGGGATTTTAAATATGATTAGTACTAACTGCCAGATTAACTTTAACTTTGGCCTTGCAAGATGCTTGCCTTTACAAGTGAGCCATTGACCACAAATGTCTATACCATGTGGTCTATATTGTGAAATCTCGCCCTGGATTACTCTGTATTAATGTCAGTATCGTGCTAAAGTTTTTCTCCTTGACTATGAAGAGAAATGACAGGTTTTTGCCACTTACTTTTTGCAGGTGTAATTTTGTGCCCATTGATCCTCGTTATAGTCACTATCGGAAACTCTTCCCTTATTTTGGGTCTTTGGCCGGTGCACCTGTTCTATACATATTACTGTCTATGGAGGTGCATTCTTTAGCTACTTTGATTCATGGTTAATCTCATGTATCTAAAGATATTACTTTTTAGTGACTTCCACCTTGTTTGATGAATTGCAGCACAAAGCAATTAGGTCCAGCTTTAAAACTTGTGCTAAGCATATGTGTCATTGTTATTTTACTTTTGTGGCCGTTGATTGGATTTGCAAGCAGCATCGTTGGTGGGGCAGCTTATGGCTTCCTTTCTCCTGTGTTTGCCACTTTCCAAGCTGTGGGTGGAAAGAAGACGAATGCCTTCTTTCACAGTATATATGTATGTCTTAAGTGGTTTCTATTTCCTACATCGTTTACATCTCATCTCTTCTTTTGGCGTCGAGTTTGTTAACTGCTTCATTGTTGATGGCAGGATGGGACTTGGGACACAGTGAAAGGAAGCTTTACTATTGTTAGGGATGTGAGGGATGTTTTATACCATTCCTACTTCTCAATCATGGATGATTTGCGACTTCAAGGACCTCCTGGTGGAAAATACTACGAGATCAGGTTTTGTTGGATACTTTTCTGTATATTACCATACCTCAAATATTTCAATATCAAAAAGTTTCAGATATCTGGTTGGTATAGGTGCTGAAAAATTTAGTAAAATGTAGCTTTTTTTGTTAGAGAAATGCTTGCTCTACTTTTTATTTTCACTCATTCAGTTGAAGCCTACACCTTGCAGCTGTTCTTGCCCATTGTAGAGAAGGTGTTTTTAAAATGTAGTTTTAGCCACTGAGCCTTGCTTGACAACCCTTATGATGTGTGAATGAATGAAGTAATTTTACCCACCGAGGCTTGTTTGGCATTCCTTGTCATGTGTGAATAACAGGGGAGAAAATACGGTGGTTAACTTAAAAAACAAAAAAAAAATAAGGAAGAACCAAAATTTCCTCCTTTCCCCATCCCCTCCACCCTAGATTTTCTCAATTCATCTAGTTTAACTTCTGCCTCAAAAGCATTATATGCTCCATCTTTTCCCTTTGGTTTGATCTATTTTTGTGTTAGTTCATTCCAAAACTATGTCCCTGTAACTAAACTGGCGAACTACACAAAAGGAAAGTTAAATAGGAGTATGTAATAGTAACTGTTTGTAACATCTTCGTAGGAGTCAAGTTAGGTCTTACAACATGTTATTGAGCGATTATTTACGAAAAGGAAGTAAGTGTTTTCGGAATTTTCAGTACTTTGCTACAATTCCTTGGTCTAAGTTGCATATTGTTGGTCTTTGCACTTAAGATATTAGCATTTTAAAAGGTCTCCTGTTTTCCTTAACAAAAATGTTCTTTGATTTTTCATGGATTCGACTTGTGTTGTTTAGCTGCAAGCATATGTTGGGGGATTGGATGCGTAATTGTTCTTCGTGAGATTTACTTTTTGCTCAGAAGTTACTTTTCATTCTATTGCAGGTTGCTTTATATTCCTTTGGCGCTAATAGCTGTGGGACTAGGACTCCTGGTTGACATACCAACGATCACAGTAATTGCTGCTTGCAAATTTCCTTACATGCTTTTCAAGGGATGGCGTCGTTTGTTTCATGATTGTATAGGTCGAGAAGGACCTTTTCTAGAGACAATCTGTGTTCCATTTGCTGGTCTTGCTATCTTACTCTGGCCGATGGCTGTTGCTGGGGCATTCATTGGATCGATGTTAGCAAGTATACTCCTCGGTGCTTATTCAGGAGTAATTGTATATCAGGTGAAGTTCCCTTTTCGCTTCAAGGACCTCCAAGTTGTCTCTTGTGTTTTATACATTTCCTGAATTGCTAAGTTTTACCAATGCCTTCTACTTCAGGAGTCTTCTCTTTGGTTGGGGCTTTGCTATATCGTCGCTTCTTTGTCCATTTATGATGAATATAGCAATGATGTGCTAGACATGCCAGAAGGGTCGTGCTTTCCTAGGTTCTGATACATACAACCTTTTAACCTCAATAACTGTGATAATGGACAGACGTATATTTAATTTCAATAATTTTGACAGTTGCCATATATATGTGGTATTCATATAGGCCTCGGTACAGAAAGAAGACTGCATCAAGAACCAGCTCTCGTTCAGCTTCTTTCTCAAGACCTGAATCTTTCAGAAATCCACCATCTCGTACGAACTCCAACAATGCTCCC
Source organism: Nicotiana undulata (assembly GCA_005239495.1). Lineage (NCBI taxonomy): Eukaryota > Viridiplantae > Streptophyta > Magnoliopsida > Solanales > Solanaceae > Nicotiana > Nicotiana undulata. The sequence continues at coordinate 67,623 of ML263984.1, read as the reverse complement.
ATGGTCGAGTTGAAGCCCCTCGAGGTATAGTTATTTTGCTTTTGTGATGCTTCACCAGAACCTGGCTGTGTATTTTTGGTGCTAATTTTGCGTTCAACATATATTATTACTCTAGCTTCTTGATGGCTTATTCACGGGCTGTCAATATCATGGGGAAATCATGGTATCTAAAGGAGTAATTACACAAAAAGACATTGAAGATGCCAAGTCTAATAGAGATAGTGGTCAAGTCATTAACATTGGTTTGCCTGCCTATTGCATCCTTCAGACCCTTATACGTTCTGCCAAAGCCAACAGCGCTGGTCTTTTGATAAGTAAGCCAAATATGCAAGTATTGACTGTTTCATGTAGAATTGGGTTTTTTATACCAAAAGGACTAATCATGTAAATCTTGTTTACACAGAAGACGATGGTACCGAAGTAACCAGCACAAACAGGCCCAGAGATACCTTCTATGAATGGTTTCTCAATCCACTCTTGATCATCAAAGACCAGATCAAAGCTGAAAATCTTTCCGACAGCGAAGAGGAGTACCTTGGCAAATTGGTTTTGTTGAGTGGTGATCCTGAGAGGTTGAGGAATTCAAATATTGGATCACCACCTGAATCTGAACTGAGGCGAGCTGAGTTTGAGGCGTTAGCTCGAAGGTGATAATCCATGAAATATAGCATCTTGATTTTGTTACCACTTATAGCATTCTGATTTTGTGTTAACGCTCCTGATTTTGTTATGAAGACTACGAGGCATCACAAAATCTATATCAAGATATCCAACGTTCAGGCGCCGCTTTGAGAGTAGCATCAGGATTATCTTAGAAGAACTAGCCAAGAAGAACGGTGATAGTAGAAAATCAGAAGATTCAGGACCTCAAAAAGTTCCCAGGTCAAAAAGCATGTTTGTTCGCATGTTTAGCGATAAATCTTTCAAGAACAGAAACGGAAACAATGGATATGATCAAGAGGCTCAACTGGTAGATGCTTACAGAAATGTTGAAATCCAATGATAATATGTATAGCATTAACCATTTTCTGGTATTTAGCTTCGGTTTAGGTGTTAATCTTAATTTTCCTTGTTGACATGATTGGATTTGCATGAGAATCCTAGTAGGAATAGGTTAGAATGATTTCTTCTCTGCTGATGCTTTAGCATGAGCATGTGTTGTAAAATTGGCCAAAGATGTAACCTTCCGTTCTTTTTTATATTTAATGATAAAAACTTTATGCTTCTTTTCCCTCTTTGGAGGTAGAAACTAGCATGCTTTGTTTAATTTGTCTCTGCACTTTCAGAGTTTCATTCATCAGGTTTTGATTGAAAATAAGATTGAGCACGAATTTGACAGCTATAGTTAAGGTGCGTTTGGTATGAAGCAAAATGTTTTTTCATGGAAATTTTTTCCTAGGAAATGTTATCCTGGAAAATGAGTATTTTTATCACTTATTTTTCCATGTTTGGTTGGTGAGTGAAAATCTTTTTCTGGAAAATGTTTTCTCGTGTTTGTTTAGAGAGTAAAAAATATTTTTTTATTCTACTTTCCTTATCCCCTTCCCCCAAATCCCCATGTTTTCTGTGCTCCCCCTCCCCCCTCCCTCCCCCTTCCGGAAAAATACTCATTTTGATTAACAGAAAGAAAATACTTTTTACAATATCATTTTGTGAAATGAAAAAAAATACTTTTTCAACATCATAAAAAGAAAGTACTTTTTTTGTTGAAATGAAAGAAGATATTTTTTACTACATCACTTTGTTGAAATAAAAAAAAAATACTTTTTCGAATATCATGAAAAGAGTATTTTTTTTGTTGAAATAAAAGAAGATACTTTTTACTATATTATTTTTTTGAAATCAAAGAAAATATATTCTACATCATGAAAAGAAAGTAGTACTTTTTTTGTTGAAATCAAACAAACATGAAAAAATTGAAAAACATTTTCGATTAATATTTTCCTTCGTACCTGACACACCCTTAGTCTGAAAACTTTTAGGAGGTGATAAAAAATTATAACTGTTATAAAATAACAAATGTAAAACAAATAAACTAAAGACAAGTATAGAGAGAAACTGATTATTATTGAACTTTCAAACTGATGTACAAAATGAACTGAAATCTCCTCTATTTATAGAAGAAGGAAGTTGTTGTGTAAGCTGCTACTGCAAGCTGCTGTGTAAGCTGCTGTGTAAGTTGCTACTGTACCAGACATAGATAATCCTCTACCGGAGGTAATATTTATCCATAACTGAGTACCGAAATGATAAGCTTCTTCAGGAAGCTTTATGAACATCCATAATATATATATTTATAACACTCCCCCTTGGATGTTCATTAAAAGATAATGTGCCTCATTAAAACCTTACTAGGAAAAACCCCGTGGGAAAAAAATCCTAGTGAAGGAAAAAGTGTACACATATTTAGTAATACACATTGCTAGGCGCCTCATTAAAAACCTTATAAGGAAAACCCCGTGGGAAAAACCTTAGTAAGGAAAAAAGAGTGCACCGCGTATTTTACTCCCCATGATGAAAACCTTGTTTTAAATATTTGAGTCTCCGCATCCCAATCCTGTATACCATCTTCTCAAAAGTTGAAGTTGGCAAAGACTTGGTGAATAAATCTGTCGGATTGTCACTTGAACGGATTTGTTGCACATCAATGTCATCATTTTTCTTAAGATCATGCGTGTAGAATAATTTTGGTGAAATGTGCTTCGTTCTATCTCCTTTTATAAATCCCCCTTTAATTGGGCTATGCATGCAATATTGTCTTCGTATAAAATTGTGGGTCTTTTTTCACATTCCATACCACATTTTTCTCGAATAAAATGAATTATTGATCTCAACCATACGCATTCCCTACTTGCTTCATGAAGAGATATTATCTCAGCATGATTTGAAGAAGTAGCAACAATAGATTGCTTTGTGGAGCGCCATGATATGACAGTACCTCCACATGTAAACACGTACCTGGTTTGAGATCTAGCTTTATGAGGATCAGATAAATAACCTGCATCAGCATAACCAACAAGATCTGCACTATCTTTGTTAGCATAAAATAAACCCATATCAAGAGTTCCCTTTAAATATCGCAATATATGCTTAATCCCGTTCCAATGTCTCTGTGTAGGAGAAGAACTATATCTTGCTAGTAAATTAACAGAAAATGTTATGTCAGGCCTTGTAGCATTAGCAAGATACATTAGTGCACCGATTGCACTGAGATAGGGTACTTCGGGACCAAGGAGTTCCTCGTTCTCTTCTAGAGATCGGAAAAAATCTGTATTCACTTCAAGTGATCGAACAACTATTGGTGTACTCAATGGATGCGCATTGTTCATGTAAAAACGTTTTAAGACCCTTTCTGTATAGGCATATTGATGGATAAAGATCACGTCTGCTAAATGTTCAATTTGCAGACCAAGACAAAGTTTTGTCTTTCCAAGATCTTTCATCTCAAATTCTTTCTTAAGATATTCAATTGCCTTTTGGAGCTCTTCTGGAGTTCCAACAAGATTTATGTCATCAACATAAACAGCAAGTATAACAAATTCTGATGCCATTTTCTTTATAAAAATACATGGACAAATAACATCATTTATGTAACCCTCTTTCAGCAAATATTCACTGAGGCGATTATACCACATGCGCCCAGATTGCTTTAAACCGTACAAAGATCTTTGTAATCTGATTGAATACATTTCCCGAGATTTTGAATATGCTTCAGGCATTTTGAATCCTTCAGGGATTTTCATGTAAATTTCATTATCAAGTGACCCGTACAAATAAGTTGTAACCACATCCATTAGATGTATTTCAAGTCTTTCACGTAAGGCTAAACTGATGAGATATTGAAATGTTATGACATCCATAACGGGTGAATATGTTTCTTCATAATCGACTCCAGGTCGTTGTGAGAATCCTTGTGCGACGAGGTGAACCTTGTATCTGTCAACTTCATCTTTATCATTCCTTTTCCGCACAAAAACCCATTTATGACCAACTGGCTTTATACCAGCAGGTGTTTGGACTACCGGCCCAAAGACCTCTCTTTTAGCAAGTGACTTAAATTCCGATTGAATTGCCTCTTGCCATTTTGGCCAATCAGATCGTTGTCGACATTCTTCGACAGATCGGGGTTCAAGATCTTCACTATCTTGCATAATGTTTAGTGCAACATTATATGCAAAAATATTATCCACCACTATTCCAGATCGATTTAAATTAATTCCATCACCAGTAGAACTTATTAAAAGTTCCTCCCTCACTTGATTCTCGGGTTCATTGATTTCTTCAGGAATCTCAGAACTAATCAGATTTTGGGTCTCTTCAGGAGATCCCTTCATAGTATTATTTTGATCATTTGTCGATTTTCTTTTTCTAGGATTTCGATCCTTTGAACCCAAAGGCCTACCACGCTTCAGGCGTGCTTTGGGTTTACTAGCTATCATGCTAGTAGATAGTCCTGCTGGGATATCAATTCGGATAGGCACATTCTCTGCAGAGATATGTGACTTAGTTATTCTTTTTAAATCAGTAAATGCATCTGGCATTTGATTTGCTATATTCTGTAAATGGATGATCTTTTAGACCTCCTAATTAAATATAGGGGTACGTGGATCAAAATGAGATAATGATGAAACTTTCCACACAATTTCTCTTTTGATTTCCTTTTTCTCTCCCCCTAATTGTGGGAAATTTGTTTCATCAAATTGACAATCTGCAAATCGAGCAGTAAATAAACCTCCCGTCAATGGTTCAAGATAACGAATAATAGAGGGCGATTCAAACCCAATATATATTCCTAACCTTCTCTGTAGGCCCATCTTACTACGTTGTGGTAGTGCTACTGGCACATATACAGCGCATCCAAAAATTCGTAGATGGGCAATATTTGGTTCATGACCAAAAACTAATTGTGACGAAGAATATTTATTATAATGTGTCGGTCTGAGACGAATAAGTGATGCTGCATGCAAGATAGCATGGCCCCAAACACTAGTGGGCAATTTTATTTTCATAAGTAGTGGTCTTGCTATCAATTGCAGGCATTTAATAAATGACTCTGCAAGGCCATTTTGAGTATGAACATAAGCTACAGGATGTTCAACTTTTATCCCAATTGATAGACAATAATCATCAAAAGCTTGAGATGAGAATTCTCCAGCACTATCAAGGCGAATAGCCTTTATAGGATAATCTGGGAATTGTGCCCTTAATTGAATTATTTGGGCTAATAGCTTTGCAAACGGCAGGTTGTGAGATGATAGTAGGCACACATGAGACCATCTTGAAGATGCGTCTATTAGGACCATAAAATATCTAAATAACCCACTTGGTGGGTGAATAGGTCCACATATATCCCCATGTATACGCTCTAAAAAGGCAGGGGATTCCATGCCAACCTTCATTGGTGATGGTCTAGTGATCATTTTGCCTTGATAACAAGCATTACAAGAAAATTCATCATTTGTAAGAATCTTCAGGTTCTTTAGTGGATGCCCACTTGAATTTTCAATAATTCGTCTCATCATTATTGATCCAGGATGGCCCAACCGGCCATGCCAAAGCACAAAAGTATTTGAATCAGTAAACTTCTGGTTTACGATAGAGTGTGCTTCAACTGTACTGATCTTTGAATAGTATAAGCCAGAGGATAAAGTTGGTAACTTTTCTACAATGCATTTCTGGCCAGAAATATTCTTTGCAATACAAAGATATTCCACGTTCATTTCATCTATTGTTTCAACATGATACCCATTTCGGCGGATATCTATAAAACTCAACAAGTTTCTTCGGGACTTGGAGGAGAACAATGCATTGTTTATAATAAGTTTTTTTCCCTTAGACAGAAATACAGTAGCTCAAATATCGTCATGATTGGTCTTTGATCCAAACATAATTTGAGGATTATCCATATTCTTCAAAATGACATAAACAAAATAAATATTATAGTAAATATCATTATTAAAGCATAACTATTACATAATCATACTGACTGATACAAACAACAGAAATTTAAATTTCTACAGATGCATCAGCGATTACATGACGTGTTTCTCCTGCTGGGAGTGCAAAGTAATCAACTACATCCAAATGCATGAAGTTAACATTATCTTCAGAAATAAAATTTGTTTCAGCATTTTTCTCTATCTTCTTTAGGGAGGCCTGATAAAGCTCAACCAGGTGCTTTGGCGTACGATAGGTACGTGACCAGTGCCCTTTTCCTCCAGATCTATAACATGCATTTTCTGCATTTGTTGCTTGCACCGCTTCATGCTTTCGTCCCTTCCTTTTCCACTACTGGTGGTTAGGAGGGTTCTTTGGTGCATTATTATTACCATGATTAGAGTTTCTTCCCCGACCACGGCCATGACCACGACTGGGGCCACGACCTCTTCCACGCTTAGCTTGGTGGAAGTTCGTCTCATTCACTTCAGGGAATGGACAAGAACCAGTTGGTCGGCTTTCATGATTTTTCATTAATAACCCATTATGTTCTTCGGCTACAAGAAGATGTGAGATAAGTTCAGAACACTTTTTGAAACCCATCCCTCGATATTGTTGCTGCAGGAGCATATTCGAGGCATGAAAAGTGGTGAAAGTTTTCTCCAACATATCATGATCAGTAATATTATCACCACACAATTTCAATTGAGAAATAATCCTGAACATAGCAGAATTATATTCACTGATAGATTTAAAATCTTGTAGCCTTAAATGAGACCAGTCATAACGTGCTTGTGGAAGAACAACCATCTTCAGGTGGTCATATCTATCTTTCAAATTATTCCACAATATGACTGGATCTTTAACAGTAAGATATTCCATTTTCAGGCCCTCATCAAGGTGATGGCGTAGGAATATCATAGCTTTGGCACGGTCTTGGTTTGATGCCTGATTTTTATCTTTGATGGTGTCTGCCAGACCCATCGCATCAAGATGAATTTCAGCATCAAGCACCCAAGACATGTAGCTTTTGCCCGATATATCCAGGGCTACAAATTCAAGTTTAGAAAGATTTGACATTATTTAGAAAAAGAAAGTTCGTACCTCTGATACTTTCAAAGTATTTGCTCAAGATGACAGAGTCTCGTGCTGATAACGTGTTATAAAATAATAACTGTAAAGCAAATAAACTAAAGACAAGTATAGAGAGAAACTGATTATTATTGAACTTTCAAACTGATGTACAGAATGAACTGAAATCTCCTCTATTTATAGAAGAAGGAAGTTGTTGTGTAAGTTGCTACTGCAAGCTGCCGTGTAAGCTGCTACTGCAAGCTGTAGTGTAAGTTGCTACTGTACCAGACATAAATAATCCTCTACCGGAGGTAATATTTATCCATAACTAAGTACCGAAATGATAAGCTTCTTCAGAAAGCTTTATGAACATCCATAATATATATTTATAACAATAACTACATTTTTCTATGTCCGATGCTACTTCCTGCTGCAAATGAATTTTATATTTCGTGGATAAAGTTTATGAATCTGCGTATTAGTAAGCATTCCAGCCTCTTTTTCTATACATAAAACTTTCTTCTTTTTCCCCTTATTTAGAGGTAGAAGGTTGAAAATGTAACATCGTCATAATTTAGCCCATATTTTAAAAAAACATGCACTTTCCATAAAACCTCACCTCAATCTTGAAATGATAAGATATGCTCGTTTACAGTTAAAGACTGGTAAATCCAATAACAGTTGTAATATCACAATTCTCAGAGAAATGAGTTTGGATACAATTCAAACCTATTCAAAACAACAAATTATCTGTTATGTATTAAAACATTAGAGTAATTCATTGGTTCATATAAGTAAACACCAAGCTTAAATTCCATCCTGCAACATCAAACTCAAAGAACAAATACAAACAGAATCATTCTGATTTACTTGTCCTGGAAAATGGTTCTTTTTTGGCTAGATATAATAGAGATCTGAGAACTCGAATTTCTTTTGGACTACTCTTGATTCAAACAACCTACAGCTAAGAACGCACAAGAATGAGATCAGGCTTGTTTAATAAGAACAAGACCAAACTTCTTGTTGCATTATCAGAATTAGCATTACCCTATTGGAAACAGGAACATAAAGAAGAAGATAGGAATTTGGCTATTCAGACTTAAAGATAAGGGATGAGGCGAGGAAGGTGCTTTCTATTCCTTCTTCCTGGAGTCTTTCATCTGCCCCCTCTTCCGAATTCCCATGCAGAACTTCAGACGCCAAGCATCAACAATCGACTCTGGCAATGAATATATCAAACCCCACAGAAGAGAATGGGGCCAGTAAGGCGTACACCTTGGCTCATAACCTATCCATCGCAGGCCAGCCCGAGCATAACCATCAGTCGAGGGAACAAAAAATGAAGATCTTTTGATCGACGCCATTTTTGTTGCCACATACAACGGCACCTATATTTGGAGAAGAATGAATGATGTTACATGAAGTGAAAATAGTTCAGTACACATTATATAACTTCCTGACACAGAAGATATGGCAGTTTTAAACAGAGAAAGGAAAATTAAGAAAATGTAAAGGAGAAGGTCAGAATGTCCTCCAACTTTGATAAGAGCTTGTTCAGCGCATTTGTTGATGAAGTTGAACTAGACGCCACCAGACAACTTCATTTACCATAAAAAGAAGTTGCTCCTAACACTTAGTAATAATAGTAGGTAGAACTCTGATTTATATTTATCAAAAATACATGAATTAAGAAATTAAATGTTATAATATCAACAATAGCTAGTAACAATAAACTCTTCAAGCAAACGCCCATATGTGGTGCCCTTTCTAAGATTTCGATATAAAGACTATTTTTTTTATGCTTCTATTGTGTATTTCAGATTGTGGAATAAATTTATCAAAGAGCAAAAGAGCAGATAAAAGGCCTTCACTGAAGTACCAAGAACAAAAGTAGAATCCAGAGCGTTAGGATACAACACATTTAATAATCTTCACATAGAACTTATACTCTAGCATAACAAAATTCTGCAACTTTCATATTGACAAGAAAATGGGATCAAAAGACAGTGCAGCCAAATGATCACCCTGATATGTGGAGTGATTATGGTCCTAATTCAGAAATATTGGGACTCTGTAGTTCCAGACTCATAACTATTAAGAAGTAATATCCTGCAAGTCCAAAGTAAGTTTAAACTTTTTCAGTCAAGTAAATTTTTTTTATGCCATGCTATATGTGGGGGTTACTTAAGGACAAGAATAAGTGTGTACAAGCCTGGAGCTCATTAGACCGGGCATGAAGGACAATTCCTCATCCAAATCCAAACAACACAAGATACCAATACATTAATCATGTGGTGAGTCATATAAAAAAATACCAAATGAAGAAGCAGATAAACTATGGTTTACAATAAAAAGCAAAAAAAAAAAAAAAAAAAAAACTGCAAGTGAACAAAGCGTATAACATATACCTGACATTGCACATCAATCCCACTCTTCTTGTACTCCACATACAGGCATCTAGAGAACTGATCAACGTATCTGAAAAATAGATCCAACAAATCCACGCAGCACATAAGAATATTACGGAACAACTACTATTATGTGCTTAAACATTCAAAATCTTGCTAAAACATCGTCAGTGTCATAAAACGAGGAATAAGTGGGAAGCATTATCTTAAGTGACAACTTTCATCTTTGTCATTTGCATGCCACATTGCATGGCAGCTACTTTGCATAGATTGCATGTAACACTCCTCAAATTTATAAAAGGTTTTAAACACGCTAATTATAGAACAAAATTATTATTATTAATATTATTTTTCTTGCCTATAGTGAAATATATATATATATATATATATATATATAT
>ML263984.1:21049-57171 GCA_005239495.1 Nicotiana undulata | reverse complement strand
TTTTTGGGAGTATCCTTTATTCTGAGAAGGGGTCATCGTCCAGGCCGAGGGTCCTGACCAAGGCGTTGACTTCCTGAAACTACTTGTGCCAAAGTGGGCAGCACACGAGCCGAGAGTCTCGTTGCTGAGAATTTACTTAGCTATGCTAAAGGTATGATACACGAGCGCTGAGAACCATGAAGCGAGTGGCACCTCGTGGATTGGGCCTATTCGATCAGGTTGGGATCGAACCCGTGCCGATCACACGGTGACTAAGACAGAAATAGGTCAGGATAGTTGGAACTCCCAAAGTATAAAGTGTAGAAAGTTTTTTTTTAGAAAAAGAAAATAATTTCTTTTAGAATATTCGTAAGCTTCTATTATGCAATTATTTTAGATTCTTATAAGCTTTATGTTTTACATGCATTTAGAACCCTTGCTCGTAATGTATATGTTATTAAAGTTTCGTCCTTGTTGCTGAGACTCACTGAGTACAATGGATGGTACTGACGTTCTCTTTTGGGAACCTACGTTGGTCTGCGGTACGACGTAGGAACCGGTTTTGCAGGCGAACAGACTACGGGTTAGGACTTCCATCTCTTCCAGTGTTATCGGTGAGCTCCGCTTTTGTTCGTGGAGTACTCCCTAGAGTTATCTTCATTTACTTATTTCTTTGTTATTTAGAGAACTGGCCTGGAATCTCATGTCCTGAGCAGTGCGTCAGTTTATCAGTAAAGGCTTCATAGACACAGTCCGTGGGTTAAGATTCATATATATTTTTTTTATTATAATAACTTAGTAGTATTTCATTATTATTAATTTTTTTTTTTTTACGAATAAAGTTTTGGAGTTGGTTATTTTTTTATATTTAAATTAATCAAAGGTGTTTTGTTATAGGTATTGTCTTATTGCATATAAAGTTGAGATTATAATAGATTAGACAAGTGCAGATGGTTCGCTCGGTCATGTTTAGTGATCGGGTGCCGGTCTCGGCTTGTTTAGAAAATGGGTCGTGACATTGCATGTCAAATTATTTCTTAAGAAAGCATTATCTTCCAACTTCTTAGGTTTACCATCCTTCGAATTTCAGCAATGCACTGGCTTCAAGTTGAAGGGGAGCCTTGGAGCAACAATAAAGTTGTACCTGTACAGATCACGAGTTCGAGCCATGAAATCAGCCACTGGTGCTTGCATCATGGTAGGTTGCGGCACTCGCCCTTCCCTGGACCCCGATGACGCGGGATGCTTCGTGCACCAAGTTGTCCTTTTTACCTATGTTGCGCGGACTCTCCAAAACGCTACCGCACCCGTGTTAGATCCTCCAAAAATACACTACTTTTAAATAATCCGGCACGCATCCAATGACATTTTTTGAGAGTCCAAGCAACATAGCTTTTTACTGGCTTCCCCTTGCTAACTGAACACCCTATTTTTTGGTCTGTAGGAAGAGGAAGGCCAATTTAGGAAATTGGTTGGTCAAGTGGGGTCACAAGGAATAAGGGTGCATGGAGGAGCAATTACTAAGGGATACAACCACTATGGATATCTGTATGCTAAGTTGTGCGGACTCTTCGATTTTGGTGTCGTCCCCGTCCGGATACGGGACGGATACCGATACCGGGACGGGATACGTCTCGGATACGGTCAACTGACTTCGGACACTTTGACCGGAGTCCATCGACAAATTTGGGAGAAAAATTGAGATTTTGATTTCTCAAAATCAAAAATAAAACAAATTTAGAACAATGAAAGGATAATATCCATCTTGGAGAATGAAAGATTGTGTTGTATAATATTCATGCAAGTTTTTCACAGAATATCTCTCAAAATTCACAATATTTTTATAGCTCTATTCTGTATTTGCCGAATCCCCGCACTCGTATCCATATCCGGATCCGCACCCCTGAATCTTAAAATTTTCCGCACCCCTGAATCTTAAAATTTAGATTTTGCCGAATCCGATACTCTGATCCGTCCCCGTATCGGATTCTCGCACCCGAGTCCGAGCAACTTAGTATGTATGTATGTAGTAGACAGATATGTTTGGAGGTGAAATTGGGATGATGGGAGCCGGGAGGGCATTGGAGAAGAAAGAATATAAGAGCTACTAATTAATATAAAAGATTCATCGCAAAACAAGAACAAAGAGGTACTAATTAATATGATGTTGTATGTCATTCCTTGTACAGTAACCCAAACCCCATTCCCTATTTCCAGAATCAATTTAACTTCTACAGAAATTCATGTAACTTTACCGTCGGAACAAGTTGTCCTCTTTCTTTACTTTTGAGAAAAATAGAGGATATCCGGACTCATGTCATCCAATAATACAGCAAATTCCGGAAATGAGGACATCTCAGTAAACAAAGTGAACTGTTAAGTTTTTTACTTCAAACTTCCCCTTATATAGAGCTACCACATATGAAATCGTAAGCTCCATCCGACAAGAGGGGTTGCTGAGATGGTCAGCACTCCCAACCTACAACCTCAAGTTCGTGGGTTCAAGTCACCAAAGGAGCAATAGCTCCAACAAAAGGGGATCAAAGGGGACAAGAACTATTTTTTTTTTTTTTTTAAAAAGCTCCATCCATAACACAAGTTTTATATTGCGTGTGTACATTAACATGAATATCAACTCTTATAGTTTATATGCAAGAACTTTTACCAATTTCTAAATGGCTTTAAAGTTTATCAACTATGTATAACTTTTACCTTTTCTACTTAGTTTCAAGTAAGGTGCGTTCATTTTGCTACAATTCAATCCAAAACAACAACAGTAACAACAACAATCCAGTATAGTCCCACAAGTGCGGTATGGGGAGGGTATGGGGAGGATAGCGTGTACGCAGACCTTACCTCTACCCGAATGGGGCGATAGACGCTCGGCTCAAGAAGACAGAAAAGACAAAAAAGAGACAATATATCAATACCATTCAATCCAAAAGGAACCTCAAAACTAACTATAATCTAAGAATTACCAAAAGAGAATTAAAGACAGATAAAAGCAGCTAAAGAGTGTGGAAAACTTACGCTTTAGTAGCAGCATAAACAGCATAAAGGGGATCAGAGGGAATAACAATTGCAGCACCAGAACCAATATTAACAATAGCACCTTTTTTCCTCTTCAACATACCAGGCAAAACAGCTTGAGTAACCTTAGTAGTCCCTTCCACATTAACTTTAATCAAATCAGCCAATAATTTATCATCCACTTCATGAAAAAATCTAGCATAAGGATACGAAACCCCAACATTATTAATCAAAACACCAACATCTAACCCTTCAATTGTCTCCTTAATCTTCTTAACCCCTTCATCTAAATCACCAGAAAAATCAACAACCACTGATTTAATCTGGATTTGTCCATACTTAGCCTTAATTGAATCAGAAACATCTTTCAATTTATCAGGATTACGACCCACAAGAACTAAATTAAGTCCCTTTCGAGCTAATTGAAAAGCAAAGCCTTTTCCAATACCGTCAGTAGGTCCAGTAACAAGTGCCCATGACCCATATTTCTTGAGATTTTTGCCAGGTCTAAGGAAATTAACATAGACCCATTTGAGTAAGATGATTGAAGAGCATAAGATTTTTAAAGAACCTAAAGAAAGAAGAAAAAGAAGCCATATGGGCTGAGATTTGAGCTGATGATAGATGCAAGTCTCCATTGTGTGATATGTGTGAAGTGGAACAGAAACAGTACAAGATTTGTGCAGCTAAATATAGATCTAAAGATTGGATTTTTGAGCGTTACGTACGAAGATGTTTGGGCACAGCTGGAAGAATGGAAGAGAGCTATGAGAGTTTAAAGAGCTAGTATTGGATTTAATGTTTGTTAGGAGGAGACGGTTGGCCATTTAATAGGTGGCCAAATGGAAATTATTGTTTGGAAAGTCAAAGCTGGATCTTATATTATGGTTTGTTGAAGTTAGATAAACAAAATTTGATTTGCCTTATACTTAGGTCACCCATCGTGGGATGCTAAATTTTTTTTTTTATTTTTTATTTTTTATTTTGCGTGTGTGTAACCAACATATCGAGAAATCAACCGGACCAATTTTAATTTGCGTTGGTGTAGCTTTGTAAGACAGAGGCGGAACCAGAATTTGAAGTTAATGGGTTCGAAAATTCTAGTTTTTTTTTAAGTTATTGAATTTTAAATTAAAAATATGTACATATTTAATAAATTTCTTATAACAAATAACATGTAACATGTATTGTGGTTCCGTCCCTGAAGTAGGGTTCATAATTCATTTAAAAAACGTTCCTTAGGAGGAGTTTCTCCATTTTCAGAATGCCAAATCTTATTCCTACTTCATTGTAAAGTTATGGTCTACTTTTGATTAGAAGCCAATTTCATTTTTAATTTGGTTAGAGTTATTTTTTAGTATGACAGCTTGGAAGAGAAATCCAGTGTTTGTATTTCAAATATACTAATTTTTAGGGATTGTGTTCATTCTGCCACAAAGTGTGATAAAAAAATCTTCTATTTATGTAGAATAGGAGAAACAAAAGCACTACATTAAGACAAGTGTCTTAAAAAAATTTAGTGGCATTAATGAGACAAAATAATTTACTTTTCTAATTAATTTTTTTTGAATTTTAAATTTTGAATTATTTGGTTACACTACTTGAATTAATTATAAACATCTTATAATTATCAATAAAAACGAAAATATAAAAATATAAGTCTCTTTAATTTAATAAAGATTTTATTTATTAAAATTCATACATTATTATTAAGATAGTAGAATAAAATTTAATTAAAAACCATAGGCTAAAATTTAAATAAAAACAACTATATATATTATTAATCGGATATATAGATATATTAAAAGGATATATAGATATATAGATTATTAAAAGGATATATAGATTATTAAAATTCAGATAATATTATTGAGAACAATGATAAAATTTAAAATAGTAAAATATTTCAAGAGTAATAAAGTATATCTTCTTTTATATTACAAAAATATTAAACAAAGTAATATGCTAATAAAATATACTATTAACAATGTGATTATATTAAATATTGGATAATATAATTAAAATATACATAACAAAAAGTCATTGATGATTATATAAGTCCCTTTAATTTATTAGAGATTTTATTCAACAAACTTCAGATAATATTATTGACAACAACATAATACAACTTATTCGAGGGCCATATAAGTCCCTTTAATTTAATAGTAATTTTATTATTGGGCTCATCACATTGACAAATAAAATGATAATTGAAATTTATTAAATTAATACGATCTAATTTTTTCAAACAAATCCGATCACAATTTAATTTAATTAATAATTTTTAATATTGATCGCGCATCGCACGAGTACGGTTACTAGTTGATAGAAAGTGCACGAAATTCTTATGGGAAAGCTCTGAAGGGCAAAGAAAAGTATCTCACATAGCTTGGGAGTTGGGACAAAGTGTGTAAGCCTAAGAAGTTTGAAGGTTTGAACATTAAATAGTGAGTTTATAGTTTTACATATTCAAAAAGAACTTAGGGAGAGAATTAGCAATTGTACACGTTCAGGGGCGGCTCAACATATTTTGGGGCCTAAAGCCAAATTTTAATGAGGGGCCTTAATGTTTTAAACTTTTTTTAATTATTTGAAGTCAATTTTTCTAGTCTTTTTAGATGCAAAATTACTAATAATTTTCTTATAATCAATTTCTCCTAAGAAGTCTTTTTCAATTGATATTATATAGCTAACTCATTTAATCTCTCTTGAGACATTGTTGATCTTAGGTAAGATTTTATCAATTTTAATTTTGAAAAGCTTCTTTCCGCTGAAGCAACAGTAACATGAATTGTTAACATTATTCTATAAGCAATATAGGCATTTGGAAAAGAATCATTTCTCTTTATTTGATTGAGTATGTCGATTAAACTATTATCTTCTACTTGTACTATTTTCCTTAATTAATACTTTCAACTCAGAAAATAAATCTAAACCACCAATATCTGATAGATTATTGTGCTTTAAGAAAAAAATTAAGATTAAGGCAATGCATTTTTATATTTTCATCATCTATTGATCTTAGTTTTTTACCACTAAATAGAAAATCAAAAATATCTTCATACGCTTCAAATTGTTCAAATCTATTTTAAAGTGAAAAAATAGCCTTGTCTACTATGTATAAAGAGTAATCAACTCTAAAGGACTCTTCAAGAGACTTTGAGATTTCATTATCAACATTCTCATCAAATTGTTTCTTCCTAGATAACACATGTTCCTTACGAAATTCTGGTTCGATATTCATTTCAAATGCAATTTCCTTGGCTGAAATCATAGCAGTTGCAAATCCCTTTTCTCTATATTTGTTAAAAAAAAAAAGAAATCAAACCTTTTAATTGATCTATGGCAACGTCAATGTGCATGTCTTTTGACTGCATACTTTTGCTAACTGAATTAACAGCAAATAATATATCATACCAAATAGTCATACCCAATAAAAATTCAAAATTTTCGAATTCATATGTTACTAAGTAATTAGCTTCACTTTTAGTTTTTGGACCATCACTAATTTCGTTGAAACATCTCTTATTTGTGGAGTTTGAAATCTTACTGCTTTAATGGTTTCAATACGACTTTCCCAACGAGCTTGTGACAATGATTTAAAAGTTAGACTGGGTACACTATCCTCTAATACTTTCCATCATTTAATAGAAGATGAAAATAGTGAATATATACGTTGTACCACTCCAAATAATGATATAGCTTCTGTATAAGAATTAGCCATACCATAAAGTAACAAATTTAGATTATAGTTCCTTTTTAATTGTTTTTACTATTATATATAAATATATAACCAAAAAATGCCCCCCCCCCCCATAAATGTGTGAGGCTTAAAACAGTTGCTTTACCTACTTTATGGATGGGCCGCCCCTGTACAGGCTCTAGGAGAGCTAGGAACTGTCAAGTTTTGATTAATAGGCTCTGTAATTAGGTTACATAGATGGGGAGTTGTCTTTCTGAGGTCTTATAGCCTGTTTGGTCAAGCTTTTTTTGGGCCAAAAGCACTTTTGGCCAAAAATTAAAGTGTTTGGCCAAACTTTTGGAAGAAAAAAAGTGCTTTTGGGGAGAAGCAGAAGCATTTTTGGAGAAGCAGAAAAAAGTAGCTTCTCTCCAAAAGTACTTTTTTGAGAAGCACTTTTGAGAAAAATATATTTACAAGCAATTTTCAAAAGCTTGGCCAAACATTAATTACTGCTCAAAAGTGCTTTTCAAATTAATCAGGCAAACACAAACTGTTTCTCACAAAGTACTTTTTTAAAAAGTACTTTTGAGAAAATCACTTCTCAAAATAAACTGATTTAGAAGTTTGGCCAAACGGGCTATTAGTATTCTGAGCACCCTTCCTACAAGGTAGGTTCGGAAACTAGATGCTCTTAGCTTGTAAAGCTTTTTGGTTGTTATGCTAATATTCAAAGTTTATTACTAAAAAAAATACTAATTTTGTATTTGTGGCGTTTAATTGTGTTTGCAAATTCTACAAATGATTTAACTTTTCAAAGCGGAGATATTTAGGAGATTAAAGACTTTTAAACACCCATTTGAATGCAAATTAATTAGTGTTACCAACTCAATCTCTGGTGTTTCATTAACGACTTTAATTTGGAAAATAAATGAGAAAGGCAAGGTATTACTCAATCCTGTATTCTAAGATTTTGAATGATTTTTATTTTAATAAATTCATCTATTAAATAAAAATTAAAAATTAAAAAGAAAAGTGTGCAAGGCGTAATTAAGGCATGAGGGCAACCCTAGCAAGGAATACGTATCTGACTCCTCTCCGTTTCTCTTCTCTCCTTTTTTTCCAAGTTCTAGCCAATGGCGGACCCAAGGGTGGCTAGCGGATTCAGCTGAACCCGCTTCATCGAAAAATAATATTGTGTATATGTATAAATTACTTAATAGCTATTGTTTTATAATTAAAGTTATATACTTCTAATATTGAACCCACTTGCACAAAATCCTGGGTCCGTCGTTGGACTTCTAACTTAGATTAGGGACATATGGCATAGTTAGAATTAATAGCTAAGATTTAATTGTCTAAAACAAGGTCCTCGCCATAGTTTAAATAATTAATTAAGAGAAAGAAAAGTTTATAATATATTCATGGATAAATTATTAATTATTTAAACCATGATTAGGGCATTGTTTTAATCAATTAAATCTTAGCGATTAATCTTAACCTATGCTATGTGTCCCTAATCTAAGCTAGAATTACGGGGGAAATGGAGAAAAAAGGAATGGAGAGGAGTCAAATTCCAAGAATATGAAGGGACAGTTTGGCCATTAATTGCACTTTTTTATGAATTTTTTAAAAAATTTCGTAATCAGTGTTTGGCCGTAAAATTTTCAATTTTTACTTGAAGATGAATTTTGAAATTTTTCGAAAAATTTGAAAACTCTAATAAGTTGTTTTTTAAAATTCACTCCAGATCACTCACAAAATTCAAAAACAACTTAAAATTGTATTCATGCTCAAACACAACTCTAATTTTCAAATATCATTTTCACTTGAATCTTTTTCATTTTTTCCCGAAAATTTACAGTTTTTATGTCCAAACGCCCACAAAGTCATCACTTTTTCTTTTTTCTTTTCTGCCACTTTAAATTTCCATACAGTTAGCACGTAATATAGAGATGATTCATTATATTATTACCCTTACTAGTTGTATAGGCCAACAATTTTCCCAAGGAAATTTAGCGTGAAGCGTCGTTAAGGAAAGGGTCAGCCGAGGTCAACCAGGAAGCAGTGAGATTCACGGTCGGGCTTTCAACAACGTCCGAGGTTGAGCACCAAGGATAAAACAATAACGACTAGTTTTTAATAGGATATTAATTGAATATTCTCTACACTTGTATTATTAGGGTTTGTTAGGGACATGTCTCATATAAATAGAAAAAGAGATAATGGTGTAAGGCATGTAGTATTCACTTGACAAGAACACTTCTTGAAAAGAAGATTCTCTCTCCCTAGCAAAGATACAAACTTTACCTTTCCATCAATATTGTCACACATTATTCCGCACTTTTCCATCAGATCCGAGAATAGTTTCAACATTCTAAAATTTGTCTGTCATTTATCATTGTCAAGAGGAATAACCATTTATATCGTTCATTATTGGGTGAATCATTCTCCTTATTTATATAAATGTCATTTAATACTATTATTGCTAGTAATTCCTCCATTATTGCTCACATCTTTTGGAATATTAAATGTGCATTACTTTTGATCTTCACAGACTTTATATTATGTTATCCATGCTATCAAGTTCTATATCTAGAGATATTATCATTAACTAAGTTTAACCCCTCATTACATAAAATTTAATAGTTTAACCGAAAGTTTATATTTTTTGGCCAAACAATTTGGCACCGTTTGTGGGGATTTCCTAATTAAATTTTTAGTTTCCTCTAGATCTACAACTAGCACAGATTGCTAACAAAAAGCCGAGAACAAAACTCCCTTTCCTTGTATGCACAGATCTGATATGGCAGGTAACCGAGAAGAAATGGGCGACCTCACAACAAACCTCTTGAACACCATCAATGAGATTTATGAAACAGAAGGTGAGATACAACGCCTAATGCCTCTCCCAGGCGAGGCGGATCACCTTCTCCTCACGGCAGCATCGCAACGTCTCGCGGTAAAGGAGCTTCTACGCCTGTGATGGAAGAGACGCCACCAGTAGTAAAAATACTCCTTGAGACTTGGCTAACTAACATGCTAACTAGCATCCTCCGCAAACCCGCTCAGGATACATTTGTATTTGTAGACAACGCAAGGACTTGCGTTACACCAACAACGGGCGAGCAGCATAGCCCGTTCCTTCCTTCGATGGCATGTATTACTCACAACATCGTTAATAGTGCAGGTGACAACACTCTCACATCCATTTTGAGAAAGATGGAGTAAATGGAGAACGAGAATAAAGCACTTCGGGACCAAATGAGAGAACACCAAGAAAGGGTCGACAAGATACCGGGTGCCCAAAAGCTCTTGCTAAAGAGGGATGCTGGCCGGTTATTGAGAAACCATACAGTGATGAAGCCGCCCCACATGCCATACCAAAGACCTTTAAAATGCCTCCCTGTCTAAAAATATATGATGGTACGATCGACCCGAAGACCATGTAACTCACTATATCACCGCTTTGAAAGGCAATGACCTCGCCAAGGAACAAGTATCCTCAATTTTGTTGAAAAAATTTGGCGAGACCCTCATTGGAGGAGCATCAACGTGGTATTCACATCTGCCCGCGTGTTCCATTGAAACATTTGAAGAGATGGCCAACAAGTTTGTAACGGCCCATGCTGGGGCCAAAAAGGCGAAGGCAAGACTAAACGATATATTCTCTATCAAAGAATCGCCAGGGGAGGGATTGGGGGACTTCCTCGCCCGATTCAACCGAGTAAGAATGACCTTACCAAATGTATCAGAAGGAATGATCGTCGCAGCTTCCCACAATGGGTTGAGCATAAATGGTTCAAGGGCGACAAGAAAGTTATTAAGTTGGCTTATGAGGACGATCTAAATGGGCCAACTCATCGATTAACCTCGGTACAAGCTGAATCTAGGAAAGATTGAAGAAATATTATCAGGAGGGACCTCGTAGCTCCACGATTCAACCGAGAACGACATCTGCCATATGTCAGAAGCGCCATTGCACCCTCCTCTCGCCACGAAGAAGGCCCACCCAGGCCAAGGATAGGGACACACCGTAACGAGAGAGGTATGCCCCCTTTGTTATCTGCTCACAATTTTGCGTGTCACCTTCAAAAATAGTCTGTGCATTGGAGAAGCTCGGACGGAAGGTAAAGTGTCCACAAAAGATGAGGTCAGATCCAAGCACCAGAAAGTCAGATGCTCTTTGCGAGTTCCACTAAGAACGAGGGCACAAAACCGAGAATTTCATTGTCCGACAGGAGGTCGTAAACATGCTTCGACAAGGAATAGAATGCCAAAACACGACTAAAACTGGCAAAAAAAATGATTAATAAGGAAAAAAGAAATACTTACGGGCATAATTCCAAGCCTCAGGGAATCTGCTCGCGTTTGGCACCACGTCCTCGGTTTTGACAAAAAAGTAGTTGAGCCAAAACTGACGATTTTCCTTATCGTCCATCTTCACTACCAAACATTTACTTCCTCGGTGGCGAAGGTGCAACACCGTTCTCCTATGGAAACTAGGGGCGAAGAGATGCATCAGGTGGCGAAGTGATACCCCGACCCTGGACAAACCTGCATATTTCGTAAGTATGCGGATAAGCTTTTAGATGTATGAAGAAAGTTGGGTCGGGAAAATGCCGTAATAGCGGACGACTTCCTCTACCAATGGGAGAAATAGCCCACGGAGAAAGGGTACGCATAAAAGCGCAATACCAGGGGCGGTGTATTTGTACCACATCGTGCTCTACTGGGATTAAATCGATATGGGTAGGAATTCTGAACTTTGTCCTAAGCTCAGTGAGATCGGCCTCTTTCATCGTTAATAGTGCAGGTGACAACACTCTCACAACCATTTTGAGAAGGATGGAGGAAATGTAGAACGAGAATAAAGCACTTCGGGACCAAATGCGAGAGCACCAAGAAATGGTCGACAAGATACCGGGTGCTTAGAATCTTTTGCTAAAGAGAGATGTTGGCCGGTTTGTTGAGAAACCATACAGTGATAAAGCCGCCCCACATGCCATACCAAAGACCTTTAAAATGCCTCCCTGTCTAAAAATATATGATGGTACGATCGACCCGAAGACCATATAACTCACTATATCACCGCTATGAAAGGCAATGACCTCGCTAAGGAACAAGTATCCTCCATTTTGTTAAAAATATTTGGAGAGACCCTCATTGGATGGGCATTAATGTGGTATTCACAGCTGCCCGCGTGTTCCATTTAAACATTCGAAGAGATGGACGACAAGTTCGTAATAGCCCACGCTGGGGCCAAAAGGCAAAGGCAATACTGAACGATATATTCGCTATCAAACAATCGCTATGGGAGGGATTGAGGGACTTCCTCGCCTGATTCAACCGAGTAAGAATGACCTTACCAAATGTATAGGAAGGAATGGTCGTCGCAACTTCCCAAAATGGGCTGAGCATAAATGGTTCAAGGGCGACAAAAAAGTTATTAAGTTGTCTTATGAGGACGATCTAAATGTTCCAACTCATCGATTAACCTCGGTACAAACCGAATCTACGAAAGATCAAAGAAATATTATCAGGAGGGACCTCGTAGCTCCACGACTCAACCGAGAACGGCATCTTCCATATGTCAGAAGCGCCATTGCACCCCTCTCTCGCCACGAAGAAGGCCCACCCAGGCCAAGGACAGTGACACACCGGAACGAGAGAGGTATGCCCTCTTTGTTATCTGCTCACAATTTTTACGTGTCACCTTAAAAAATAGTCTATGCATTGGAGAAGCTCGAACCGAAGGCAAAGTGGCCACAAAAGATGAGGTCAGATCCAAGCACCAGAAATCCAGATGCCCTTTGCGAGTTCCACTAAGAACGAGGGCACAAAAATGAGAATTGCATTGCCCGACAAGAGGTCGTAAACATGCTTCGACAAGGAATAGAATGTCAAAACACAACTAAAACTGGCAAAACAAATGATTAATAAGGAAAAAAGAAATAATTACTGGCATAATTCCAAGCCTCAAGGAATCTGCTCGCGTTTGGAACCACGTCCTCGGTTTTGACGAAAACGTAGTTGAGCCAAAACTGACGATTTGCCTTATCGTCCATCTTCACTACCAAACATTTACTTCCTCGGCGGCGAAGGTGCAACACCATCCTCCTATGGAAACTAGGGGCGAAGAGATGCATCAGGTGGCGAAGTGATACCCCGACCCTGGCCAACTCCGCATATTTCGTAAGTATGCAGATAAGCTTTAAGATGTATGGAGAAAGTTGGGCTGGGCAAATGCCGTAATAGCGGCCGAATTCCTCCGCATTTGGGAGAATGGGAAAGAAATAGCCGACGTAGAAAGGGACGCATGAAAGCGCAATACCTGAAGCGGTGTATTTATACCACATCGTGCTCTGCTGGGATCAGATCGATATGGGCAGGAATTCTGAACTTTTCCCTAAGCTCAACGAGATCGGCCTCTTTCATCGCCGACTCCGAGATCTCAAGGTCGTCCTCAGGTCAGGTGCCTTCAAGAAGTCAGACCTAACTTTTTCATTATGAGAGATTATCTCCTCCACCATAGGAAAATTCTTGTCTTTAATGGCAACAGAAACACTATCATCATGAGGAGGCATACGCACCGCCAAAAGGATAGGGTCAGTTGCCATGCCAGAACCAGAGTATACGTTAACCATTTTTTTTAGAATGATGTAAGTGCAGAAGGGTTGTGAGCAACTAGTATCACCAGAATGAGGGAAAGTAGATACACAATAGTGAAGCAAAGAGAAGACAAGAACTCTATATGAAGAATGGAGAAGAAGACATAGAGGTTCGATATTAAGAGTGCAAAACATAAACGAATGGTTTCATATCCCTATTTATAAGAGTTCAAGCATCAGGATCGAGAAATCAAATCGTCATTACCCAGCGCAGGTATCGAAACGGCAGAGGCATGGGAAACAATGCAAGGCATCGAGAAAACGCGTCATAATGACGCAAGATGTTATGATGTCATTCTGAATCAATGTGACCCCAAAGGTTGTGGCTCACGAAAGGTCACGTTGTCACCTCGTCCCAAACGCCACTACTCGACTTATTCGTCCAAATTTCCCGACCACGGTAAACAAGGTCTGCTTATCAAGGCCGTCCGGGGTCAGCCTCAATAAGTGGAGGGACTAACTGTATAGGCCAAAATTTGCCCTAAGGAAAATTAGCGTAAATCAACATTATGGAAAGGGTCAGTCGAGGTTGACCAGGAAGAAGTGAGATTCGCGGTCGGGCTGTCAACAACAACCGTGGTCGAGCACCAAGAATAGAGCAATACAACTAGTTTTTGTAATAGGATATTAAAGCGAATATTCTATTAAAGAGATATTAAAGAGAATATTCTCTTGTACTATTAGGGTTTGTTAGGGACATGTCTAATATAAATAGAAAAAGAGACAATGGTGTAAGGCATGTAATATTCACTTGACAAGAATACTTCTTGAAAAGAAGATTCTCTCTCTCCCTAGCAAAGATACAAACTTTACATTTTCATCAATATTCTCACACATTTTTCATCATATCCGAGAATATATAGTTCCAACATTCTAGGTCTGTCATTTATCATTGTCAGAAGGAATAATTATTTATCTCATTCATTATTGGGTGAATCATTCTCCTTATTTACGTAAATGTCATTTATTGCTAGTAATTCCTCCATTATTGCTCACATCTTTTGGAACATTAAATGTGCATTACTTTCAATCTCCCACTGACTTTATCTTATGCTATCCATGCTATCAAGTTCTATATCTAGAGATATTATCATTAACTAAGTTTAATCTCTCATTACATAAAATTTAATAGTTTTGACCGAAAGTTTATATTTTTTGGTCAAACACTATTAATTTTCTCCATACTCGTTCCTCAACTTTTGTGTTCTCATTATGTTGCCTCGTGTATTTATAACAAACTAATCAATGTTAGACATATGTCTTTTATATACATATTTATCATTTAATTATGTTTAAATATATGTATTTTCATTTTAATTTTATAATATTTTACCTGTTCTACACCGCTACTTCTTGTTGATTAGTTTTACTGAAACTGTTACCCTCCACCTCAAGAGTCAAGTCAGTAACATAGGTGAGTTTGAGGGGAACACATTAATTTTTACCGTTAGGTCACTATGCAGCAGTTAATTAAGGATATGGGGGTAACTATTTGAGATTTGCAACTAAGGCCACCACCACCTTCACGTTTCCATTTTTCACTCCCACCCACGTTTATGCGTGCACGTATATATTTAACTGATATATTAACTGCTCGCTTATGTTATTACTAACACAAAGCTTTTGTACGTTCCTTGGAAATTCCTCGTTATCATATCACACTCTGAAAAAGCTTTTTAATTCCTCTCTAAGCAATTTCCTCATCATCTCTGAGCTCTTAATTAATTACCGTCTGTGATAATTAACTTGTGATTATTATGGCTTTCTTATGCTCTCGTAACATGCTCGTCTCAATTTTAGTGATGATTTCTCTTCATCAAGTCGTGTATGTCTCCTCCTTGGAATTTCAAGTTGGTGACACTACTGGTTGGGTAGTTCCTCCCTCAAATGACACCAATTTTTACAACAATTGGGCTTCCAGTATGAGGTTCAAAATCGGCGACACCATTCGTAAGTACTGTTTAATTCACAACGTAACTTTCATGTAATTAAACTAACACAAAGGATTTAAGTTATTAATTAGGTTTAAGTTTTGTACTCTGAACAGTGAATGGATTTCGTAATGCATCAGGTTAAATTAATCTATAATAACATGTCGCTCTTCTTAGTAGTCCAAGATAGTAACTTGAAATATTGTTAGTATAACTTCTTTATAATGTCAGTATCTGTAAAATTCTCTACATATATATATATGCTTAATTACAAGAACTTCTTATTTTGTTTAATTTTTAGAGAATCACTATATTTTAATTGCTTTTAACATGTTATTTGCCATATTTTCTACGTTACCAATTAGACAGTTAGTTGTAGTTGAACTTTACTTAACCTATGATAGAAATTAATGTTGGGATTCAGGTTTCAAGTACAAGAAGGACTCAGTAATGGAAGTGACAGAGAATGAATACAAGAAATGCAACTCAACACGGCCCCATTTCTTTTCTAACACAGGAAACACGATGTTCACGTTGGATCGTTCTGGCTATTTTTATTTCGTGAGCGGAGCAGCAGGACATTGTGAGAGAGGAGAGCGTATGATCGTCAGGGTTCTGGTACAGGATGTGATCAATGATTATTCTGCTGCATTGTCACTCTTTCAACAACTTTATGCTCTTCCCCTTGTCTTCTTTCTTTTCGTTTCACTTCTCTACTAGATAGGCATAGGCCGGCTACATCTTTAGTTTTACCCTTTTCTAAACTCTAGTTTATGTTGAACTGCTGTTTATTATGCCTTTTGGTTTTTGTATTAGTTTATTATTTAATTACTACATTGTTGTTCATCTGTTCCTTTTTATATGACACGTCTTCGGAACTGAATCAAGAAAAGCTAGAAATAGCATACATAATTAAGCTTTCTGGAGAAATATATTACAATACTCTTGTGACTTAGAACTTACAACACAAAAAGCTTAGCAGTACAAAAAAGAAATAGGGCAGCTTGGTGCGCACTAAGATCCCCCTATGCGTGGGGTCCGGGAAGGGCCAGACCACAAGGGTCTATTGTACGCAGCTTTACCCTACATTTCTGCAACAAGTTGTTTCCACAACTCGTTCTTGTGACATGACAGCAACTTGACCCGTTACGCTAAGGCTCCCTTTTCAAAAGGCTTAGCAGTAGTGCCAAAAATTTAGTTCCAGGGTGCTGGAAGCCTGGAGCTATAGGGATTTATTAACAGGAAAAGATGAAAACAATTTGGCTATTACATTGGGATCTTGACCAATTCTGAAACAGATAAACACCAGTTGACATTCAGGAAAAAAAAATTGAGCAAGACAAACAACAGCACATAATACTACTAAGTATTAGAATCACATAATGTTCTTCTGTTAGTTAGCAGACAAAATCAAGGTACTGACATTAGTCACATTACCAGCTACAACATTATACACGAATTAACTCCATTATCCTTTATATTATTATTGCCAGAATCATCAAGTACAGTAGCAGCTGCAGCTGCAGCTGCCAAACTGCTCTGATCTTTAGTCCCTCGTCGTCTCTGGTACGTGATTTCATAATGATAGGAAAATTTTGCAGTACTTGGATTATTCAGCTCATGATCATGATCATGATCGTGATGTACAGTTACCTTGTCAAAATATATGGTATCGGACATTAATAAGTCATATTTAGCAGCATATACCTCCCATTCTCCTCCAACATGATATTCATCCTTCTCAGTATGCACCAATTTCATCTCCACCACATTGTTTCCTACTGGATCAAATAAAGGTAGTGACATTTCTCCGCCAACTGGAGGAAGAGAAAGATCGCGACCCAAATTTTTTTCTACTTCTTTCTTTGGTAATTGTATGAATATTACTCCATTAGTACCACCATATCTGTACACAATTTCAGAACATAATTTCATCTCAATAACTGGTTCTATCTCTATTAATCCAGTATTACCACTATAGGAATATTGTACGCGCAACTTTTGTACATATAGTCCTTTAACATCAGCTCTAGACAAACGTCTGAGGAATACATGATTGTTCAAGTTAATAGCTTTTTGGTCTGAAGTGCATCCAATTTTAAGTCGCTTTTTGTTATTAAAAATCTCAATTACTACCAAATCTTTAGCTTTCAGCTTATTTTCATTGACAAAGTCCTTCCATTGTCCAGTGAATTGACATTCACGATCGCCCCAATTATCCAATTGTAGATCCATTTCCCAGTATTTTTCTCCAGGATCAGCGCGTTGTAATTCCAGACTCTGTATATAATTCGCCATTCTCTTTGGAATCTGTAAGTGATCACTAGTAATGTCATCTTCAGTTAATTGCTTTTCAAAAATATGTTTTCCGTTTTCATCTCTATAAACCCACGCCGTTCCCATGACGCAATGTGCACCAGTAGACTCACCTCTGCCATTAATATAAGAAATTAAGATCAATTCAAATGACGCAATACATATATACATACATTTTAATTTTTCATAATGTCTTGTATTGTATTGTATGTATCGTTTTGATATATACAATATTTGGATAGATTGTATTATTTGATGTCGTTTCATGATGTCATGTACCAACAATATGAAGAATAAACTTGTAAAGGGCAGCCCGGTGCACTAAGCTCCCGCTATGCGCGGGGTACGGGAATAGGGCCGGAGCCGGACCACAAGGGTATATCGTACGCAGTCTTACTCTGCATTTCTGCAAGAGGCTGTTTTCATGACTCGAACCAGTTAACTTTACCAGTTACTTGTAATATTATAAAAAAAGTAAGGTACGAGGTAATATTATAATTATATAAAAAGGTAAGGTAAATGATAAAATAAGATTATATAACTATAAGAAATGGCAAGATGAGGGAAAAATAAGATAATGACGCGACCACACCAATGAGCGGCGAAACCAGAAATTTCTCCAAGGATGTTCAAACTTGAAAGAAGAAAAAAAAAATTCCGACAAAGGGTGTTCAATACATGTTATATGCTTCTAAAATCTAATATTTTACCTATATATACGGTGCATAGCTTCACCCCTGACACCAATGACCATAAAGTGACACTTTTCGTCGTTACGTAATGATGGATTTAACGATATAATACAATAAAATTTAAATAACAATTAAAGTAAATATTGTATTTAAAGTAACAATACGATACGATACAACAGATAACGGCCGTCCAAGCAAGCTGTAAGTGGAATTGCATCACTTTCTTGTTCATTTCGTTAAACAGTCATGAAATTAACAAGTACTGGTTTAAAGAATAGGGAGTTAATCAAGACTGAGGAAACTGAACATAATATTAAAAACGGGAGTAATTAACATACTTGGAGTCTTTGGTTTGCAGAAAACCAGTCCTTGAATTTTCAGGATTATCTTGAAAATTATCGTAGATTTCATTCTTTTCCAGTAGATAATCAAGGAGCCCAGAATTATCTTCCCTTTCAGACATTTTAAATTTCTTTATTTTTTGCTTCAAATTCCTTTTGATAATATGATATAAATCTCTTTAGACGTAGAAGAATACAGAAGAGCTGATGGAAATTTGGTTGTCAATTTTCTATCGTAATTTATAGCTCAAGTCTGAGGTGTGTAGTGCACCCTCACTTATTCAAACCACATTTTCTTTATTTCACAAATTTTTTTAGTGTTTGAATTTTAGCTATATATGACATTGACAATCACCCTTTTGAAATATTATCCTAAATAATTAGTAATTTTTTCCAAGTCAATTGACAGGAAAAGGTTCATGCATTATATAATTAAGTTCATATTTTCTGAAATATATTACAAAATCTTATTGAGCTGTACACGTCCATATTAATAGTGGAAAGTTTCTTAAAAATTTGAATTTTTCTTTTGAGATTTTTAGGAATTTTTAAATTCTGAAAGTGCCTGTGTTCTTATTAAAAAAAACAAAAATATTGCACAAATATTTCTTCACAACATTTATCCAAACGCAGCTTATTGCCACCCAACAGGACCGAGAGAGGAGAGGACATGACTATTTGGATTTATGATACTATATTCAAATAGGAATGAATATAAGATGGGAATGTCATGCGTGCAACTTTTCTATATGTGGAAATTTTCTTAATCACTTTGAAAAGTCTCAAAATAAAATTGGTCAGATAATTTTTCCATTTTTTTTCTTTGACATTTTTAGAAAATACTAAGTTGGAAAGTGCCTTTTCTTTATAAAAAAGATAACATAAATTAAAAAAGAAGAGTAAGAAAATAAAGAATAATATTGAATTACAATATTTTAGGACACAATGATACTATAGGTGTCAAATGTATGGGCGAGTTGGGCTATATTGGGCATTTGCAGGGGAGAAATTCAAAAATAGCCAAATTTATAAGTGGTCATTTAAAAATAGCCACAGTTTCAAAAGTAATCGAAATTTAGTCACTTTTCATGTAAAGATAAATCTGAACGAAAATACTATTCAAAATTTAAAAAATACTCCAGCATAATATACTGGAAATCCAGTAGTTATAATATATTGGAACTCCAGTATAATATACTGGAGTTCCAACATAAGTATACTGGAATTTAAGAAAAATCCATTAAAATTTTCACGCGCCTCTGGAAACACATAATGCTCTCCTTTTTTTTCTTTTTTTCTTTAAAAAAATTGATTTCTAAAATATACTCCCTCCGTTCCAGTTGATGTGAACCTATACCTTTTTGGTCCGTTCAAAAAAGAATGACCCCTTTCTAAATTTGAAAATAATTTAACTTAAATTTACAATTCTACCCTTAATGAGAAGCTTTTATAGCCACACAAATACTCTGACCCTCCTTTTTAACTTGTTTAAGACCACAAATTCCAAAAGTTTTCATTTTTCTTAAATTCTGTGCCCACTCAAACATGTTCACTTAAATTAAAACGGGGAGTACCTTTTTTGGACAAACCAAAAGAAAAAAGAAATGCAATTTTCAAATGGGAATGTAACAGGGTGGACCATACGTGGGTATATGACTTTTTTGAACTATATTAAAATATAAGATGGGGGAGTCATGGGTGCAACAACTAATGTTGCAAATTGGTGCCCACCCCTTTTCATGCCTCTCCCACAAGACTCGTTCTGATCATTCTCTTTCTCTATATTTTTTTTCTTTTATTCCTTTCATCCGTTCAATTACAGCACCTAAATTCTCATATTCATGACTTCTGTAAGTTTCTCTCTCTCTTCCTATTTTTTCTTTTGCATGAATTTTGCTTTGCTAGGAATATGAACGTTCTTGAATTTGTCATTGGCTATTGAATTGTCATCCATAAAGATAAAATTATAACGAGATTCAAGAATTTGAAACCTTATAAAATTCCAAAACCCCGACCCACATTTCTCCTTTAATGAATTAAACGTTAGGAAAAGTTGTTTGATTCCGAGACCAATCCTAGTTATAATTTTTGTAATATGTATATGGCTGTATTTGTTAATGTTGAATTAAAGATGGCATGGCTTTGACCAACGTTCATTTTCAATTCACTTTCCGGTTTGCTCTCATTTTTGCTGCATTTGATTCACCCATCGGTTTAACAAAGATGTTTGAATGTTAGTTACTTCACCTAGGGCTTTCTCACATTGCCGGTTCCAAGTCCGGATAAATGAGGAGGATGCGGCAAGCTGATTGCCAGTGTAAATCAGTTAATTAATGAATTCTAACAGTACAGAATGACAGGCTTAAATGAAACAGTAGGATTGGTGATGACATATATGGCCGACCAAAATTTGCTTGGAATTGAGGTGTTGTTGTTGTTAAAAGATGTTTGATTCTTCTTAGAAAACAGAAAGATGGAGAGAAAATCATGAGTTGGACTTGAGATATATGCACCCCAAAATCATGAGTTAGGCTTGAAAAAGACTTTATTTACTTATGGCTAACTTACATGTCTTCATTTCTCTGTTTTGACACCATTTTCTAGCAAGAGAAAGGTCGGCCATTGCCGAAATTCGGGGAGTGGGATGTAAACAATCCGGCCTCAGCAGATGGATTCACCGTCATATTTGCAAAGGCTAGGGATGACAAAAAGGCCAATGGCACCGCGGCACCAACACAAGCGCCCAGGAATGACTATGCTTACGGACAATCTAGTCCGCAAGAACCCAAGGTATTCATTGACTACTAAATGTTAATATTTCCTTTTTTGTGCTACAAGTATTCAAAAATGTTACTCTTCCATTTACCTGCGAGGATTCACTATGTGACGTCAACCATTTGGAGTTAAGGTCTAGCTAATTGTTGTTGTTGATTTACATTAGGTTCTGTGTTTGTCAGGAGCTCCTTTTTAGTTTGATTAGCGACTTATCTGTCTAAAAGCGCAGCCCGGTACACTAAGCTCCCGCTATGCGCGATGTCCGGGGAAGGGCCGGACTACAAGGGTCTATTGTACGCAGTCTTACCCTGTATTTCTACAAAAGGCTGTTCCATGGCTTGAACCCGTGACCTCCTGGTCACGTGGCAGCAACTATACCAGTTACGCCAAAGGCTCCCGACTTATCTGTCTATGTAGAAATAATTGTGAGATTTAGAGAACGCCTATTCTAGAAGATAATTAAGGTTTAGACATGTCGGAGAGTTTATATCATGTTCAATGTTTGTTAGGAGTTTTTGTAATCTTGTTCAAGATTCGTATGTCAGTAAAAAATCTGATGTTAGATAACCAAATTATTGAGCATTCTAACGAAACGTGTTCATATAGTCAGACTCCAACTGCAGTATAGAATTAATGCAGGCTGATTAAATGGTTGATTGTTATACATATATTATGTGCAGAAAAAACGGTTTTGCTGTTTCTGAAACCAGAATGCTTCTATGGCTGTGAGTGAAGAGGCTTAAGATCATATTGAAGTTCAAGTCTGCCAGTCTAGTTACAGAGGTGGGAAACTGCGTGCTGCTGCTTCTGTTTCTATTTTCGTCTATTGGTTTTATGTTGCATAAGGTTTCTTAAAAGTCTCTCTACTGTCCCCAGTATGTATTTAGGGGAAGCGCCAACCAACTCTCACAAAAACGCTATAGAATTGTGCTCAACGACAACCTTAGTCACTCTGTATTTATATGGTGTCTCTAATAGAACATGGTCACTTGATTCAATGATATATCTTCTTTTCTGCTGTGCTCAGAGCAAATAGCTGCTGTCTAGAATTTTCCCTATGTGCCTCTATAGTTAGAATCTATGTTGCTCGGACTCTCCGAAAATATCGATAAGTGTGTTTCGGATCCTCCAAAAATAGTATATTTTTGGAGGATCCAACACGGGTGCCGCAGCTGTTTTGGAGAGTCCGAGCAACATAGGTTAAAATCTTTTTAAACTTGCTCCAGTTATATGGCTTATGTATGTTGTACATTTTGATGATATTTGCCTCTTTAGTCCATCAGGGTTGGCTGCTAGTAGAGAAAGAAAATTACTTTCATGCTTTAATTGACTTCTACTCAAAATATATTTTTCTTTCTAAAAGTTTGGCCAAACGTCTTAACTTTAGAAAAAATCACTTTTGACCAAAAAAAAGCTTGGTCAAACAAACTTTCAGTCACTTTTGACCAAAAAAATCTTGGTCAAACAGACTATAAGACGAAAAGCGTTTTTGACAACCAATTGTGTTAAATCATCACAAACACAAGCATCCAATATGGCAAAACAAAGAAGGGGGATGATTGAGAAAAAGTCCATCATACTTTGATATGTTCTCTCTTTTTTTGTTTGGGGTTGGGGGGAGGTGAGGGGAGCAGAACAGTCAAAAAATGAACCAAATCAAACGATTGTCGTAGAATGGCTATTCCTCACAATTGCTCTCTTTTATCTTTAAAGGGCTAGTGTTAAAAGACAAAGATAATTTAAGATACAGTGTTGTTAGACTCAATAAAGTATTATAGTTTGATTTAAAAAAGGTGCAAACCATCAAATGTTCAGGTGGCTTCTGAGTTTTCTCATTTTTCCTAGCCTAATAACCTCTTTTTCAGGGGTCGTTCGGTAGAATGCACTAGATAAAATAATGCATGCATTAGCTTTGTGTATTAATACTAGATGAGAAAAGGTCCGTATACAGGCCCAATATTGCAATTTTAAAATTGTTATTTTTCAGTTCTTAGTTAATTTTTTAATAAATAAATTATCATTATTATATCCATTTAATCATGGATAGAGAATGATATTGGGGATCATAATTTACAATTAATTTATTTTAATAATTCACATAAAATTAAGGTACAAATTATAACTTGTTTAGGTTGCTTCAATTAACATAAAAAGAGTACGTGCTATAATACTCATTTTAACCTCCGGTTAATTGTCACGACCCAAATTTCCAACCGTTGGGATCGTGATGGCGCCTAACATCATACTCGCTAGGCAAGCCAATGTTAGAATATAACTAACCGTTTTCTTTTAAAGTTAATTGAATATAAGTAAACAACTCATAATAAAGTGACAACAATTGCGGAATTTAAATAAATATTGTTTAACCTTGAACTATTACTACCACCCAGAACTGGTGTCACAATCCACGAACGTTCTATGAATAGCGAATAGCTACAAATATAGGTCTGAAAGAAGTACATCTGTATCGAAAGAAAATAAAACAAGAATGAAGAACATAGAAGGGGACGCCAGGGCCTGCGGACGCCTGCAAGACTACCTTGGGTCTCCTGAATGAATATCTGCAACCCACATCTCGATCAGCCACAATCAGCTCCAAAATCTGTACAAAAGTGCAGAGTGCAGTATCAGTACAACCGATCTCATGTACTGGTAAGTGCCGAGCCTAACCTCTACGAGGTAGTGACGAGGCTACGGCGGGACTTTTATAATATAACCTGCATACAATTTATAATAAAGCAAAAAGGAAGGACGAAACGAACTGGAACAGTAACTTGCAGTAAATAAAAACGGAACCCAGCTATCTTGCCAGTACTCAGCCATAACCAAACCTTAAGAGAGTTACAATGCTACAGAAGAAAATCACCGTAGAAGCATAATACATAAACAACAAAAATGATGTGGCGCGCATTCCGATCCCACCTATAATCATTATTAACATGAACATTCACCCTTATTAGTTATTACTCCTTATTGCGGCGTGCAACCCGATTCTACCAATTCACCCTTATTACTCCTCATTATATCACCCTTATTCCTCCTGTTGCGGCGTGCATCCCGATCCCACCTATCCACCCTTATTACTCCTTGTTGCGGCGCGCAATCCGCTCCCACCAGACAATCATCAATCACCCAATAAGAACAAGTGTTTCACAATTTAACTCAAAACCTTCCACAATATTTATGCCTCAAACCATTGTAAACGGATAACTATTTAATTAGGAACTTCACCAATTAATACTACACAACGAAACCAACCGGAATGTACCATGAAACACCAGCAAACCGGTCTAAACCCATAGGGGTCGTTTGGTTTGAATACGGCTTATATCAGGATAAGTTATACTGGTATAAGTTATGCTGAGATAAGTTATGCTGATATTAGTTATCCTGGGGTTATTTTTTATCCATTGTTTGGTATGTTTATGACAATTGCATAATTTGTAAGAAGAATGTATAAGTTATACCAGTGCTAATTGTATAAGGTATAAGTTATCCCGGTATTAATTTTAATCCTGAGATAACTTATAGTACCTGGTTTGCTAACCAAACAAAGTATTAAGGTGGTATTAAATTTTTATACCAATACTATACCTTCTTATACCTCATACCAAACGAACCCATAGTGTATCACAATGAGAATACAGAACAACTAATACTTCCAAATAAGAGACAACATTCAATAAAAAAGCAATTAGGCATGTAAGCATCAATAGGCATGAAGCAGTTAAGACAGGAAGATAATAAATTGGGAATGGGGAAGGGAACATGCTAAATAGATAATTTGGCGGCACATAGGTACTCATCACCACACCTATACGACACACACATGAAATTTCACATAGCTATCAAGTCGGGATCCCTAATCGCTCGAGTCAAAATTAGACCAAACACTTACCTCAATCCGACGGCCAACTCAACGCTCAATTATCGCTTTTCCTTTAGAATTCACCTCCAACCCACTCGTATCTAACCATAATTAGTTCAGTATCATCAGTTATTGCAAAAGGAATTAACTTTAATGCAAAATCATGGTTTTCCTAAGTTTTCCCAACGAAAGACAAAAATCGACCCCGCCAAAATCCGTTTACCCATTCTCCCCCGAGCCCGGATATACAATTGGTTTTGGAATCCGACCTCAATTCGAGGTCTAATTTCCCCAAATTTGGAAATTCCTAAATTCTACCCAAAAATCCCTAATTCTACCATGAAAATTCTAGATTCCAGGTTGAAATCTTGTAAAAACGTTACAAGAGATTGAAAGAATTTAGTTGGGGATCACTTACCTATGATTTGGAGAAGTTTTGGTTGAAAAAAATTGCCTCTTGAGGTTTAGGATTCAAAAAATTGAAGAATGGGTGAAAAATCCCGTCTAAGTCCAAACTTATCAGCTGCAGATGTCGCAGTTGCGACCTGAGCTTCGCATTTGCGAAGCTCGCAAATGCGAGAAAGGTATCGCAATTGCGAACCCTTCGCATTTCTGCTGCCTTCACAAATGCGAAGAATATGTCGCATTTGCGACAGTTGCCCCATCGGAATTGCGGACCAATGTTCGCATTTGCGAACACACCTTTCCCCAGACGCTCTTCGCAATTGTGAAGTACATCTCGCAATTGCGAGAACTGCTGGCCCACCCTATGGTCATCCTGGCAATTGCGGAACCTTGCTATGATCGCATTTGCGATGTCTGATCTCGCATTTGCGAGATCAGAAGACTGCAACAGGTTCAGACACCCCAGCTAGGGGTGTACAAATGAAACCGACAAACCGCACCAACCTGATAATCCGAGTCAAACCGGAAAAAAAAACGACTATGGTTTGGTTTGATTTGGTTTGGTGTTGGAAAAAAAACCCGACCATATTTGGTTTGGTTTTAACTCAAAAAAGTCAAACCAAACCAAACCAACCCGACATTATATGTATAGAAGTTTTAAATATATTTAATGCATAAAAAAATTTATGATAGAGTGTATTTTATAAATATTTCTTAAACTTTTTCATAGTTTTATCTTTTAACGTATTATTTCAAGCTTGGGCTTATAATTTTTGGATGCTCCAATAAGTTTTATAGTACATAAATGTTAGTAACTCAAATAAATCTTAAACCAAAATCAAATCAATACTAATGTTAATTAAAGACATTCAATTCGATTGTACTATGAATGAAAATAGTGTTGGATATCTATTTTTTGGTTTTTCCATTGTTTAGATAAAATGTATAACTTACTTTTCTTTTAGTGGTTAGTCATGTAAATATTAGTACTTATTAGTCATAATTTTAAATTATGTTTATTTACATTATGGCTTATTAATAATATTTATTTTATGCGATTTTATTATTTTTATTGTTGAATATTTTAGTACAATGGCATGACTCATCTCATATTTATGTTATTTTATTGAAAACACCTTATATAGTTCTGTCTTACTAGGATTAAAAAAATGTGGGGAGCACAAATTTTACATTTTGTGCTATGAAGACTTTATGAAAAAAAACCGAAAAAATTCGAAAACTCGAGAAAAACCGAGATTAAAAAACTCGACTTTTATTGATTTGCTTTGGTATTTAATTTTAATAACCCGATACAATTGGTTTGGTTTGGTAATTAGAAAATTCGAACCAACCCGACCTATGTACACCCTAACACCAGCTATATTTTTTCAAGTTCTAAACACTCTGTAGCCTATCCGAAACTCACCCGAGCCTTCAGAGCTCCAAACCAAACATGCACGCAAGTCTAAAAATATCATATGGACTTGCTCGTGCAATCAAATCATCAAAATAACACATAAAACTATGGATTTAGCATCAAAACTCATGGATTTCTCAAGAACACTTCAAAAACACTATCTTCTCAGCCGAACGTCGGAATCACGTCAAATCAACATTGATTCTCACCAAATTTCACAGATATGATTTAAATATTATAATAAACCTGTACCGAGTTTCGGAACCAAAATACGTGCCCGATACCAATGAGTTCAACCAATAATCAATTTCTTTTAATTCCTTTAAATTTCAATTTAACAATTTTCATCAATAATTTATTTCTCGAGCTAGGGACCTCGAAATTCGATTCCGGGCATACGCCGAAGTCCCATATTTTATTACGTACCTCCCAGAACCGTCGGAACACGGGTCCGGGTCCGTTTACTCAAAATGTTGGCCAAAGTCAACTAAAAAATCAATTTTAACTCTCAAAAATTATTATTTCATATATCTTCACATAAAAGGCTTTCAGGATTCACACTCGGACTGCGCACACAAATCGAGGTGAGTAAAAATAATATTTTCAAGGCTAACGAGCCCGGAATGGAGTCTTAAATCATAAGATGACGTTTTGGGTCATCACATTATGTCAAACTCAAACATCACAAAATTGATATCAATGGTATTTTTTCCCTACGGTATTTATATATTTTACAAGAGAATACATTAAAAAGCTACAAGTATCATCTAAATTAATAATTTTCTATACTAAAAAGCATATTCATCTATCTTCTGTAAACTAATCTGGATTACATCCAAATTGGTTTTGCAAGTGTTTCGACAGTTGGAACAATTAGCTACTCGATGAAAGAAATGTTATTCTTTATAATACGATGAAAGATGGGATAAAACTATGATTTTACTTCATATCATGTATACATCAAAATTAAGAAACTTTTTTAGTACAATAAGCAAAGAGAACTTCCAAGGGGATTTGCATTCCTAATGAGGCAATTTACTACTTCAAACTAAGAGAAAAATAGATACAAAAATAAATATTTAATATGATATAAATTTTTTTTGTATTATTATATTTTTTCTTACATGATATAAATTGTAGAAACTCAATATAGTAGTTCAAAATATAATTTAATATAACTCATTTAAAATAATATTAACTTATGATAAAATAATAAATATTTGATAAAAGTCTATATAAATTATACGGATTTTAATTTTTTCCTCAATTTAAGGAGATGAGAGAAATATTTTTATTGTTTAAAGAATTATCATATGTTAATTTTTATAATGAAACAATATAAAAATTATAACAGGTAATATTTAAGACAATTTATTGATAGTTGAATACTTATCATGGAAGATGGAGTTCAAACCATATAGATTATACTTTTACATCAATTAAGTATATAACATATAGCCTCCCAGTATAGTAGGAATAGATATCATTACTTAAATTAACTTTTGAGGTTTAACAAATTATACTTTTTAAAATTACTTTTGAATATAAATTTTTTTAGTTTGGAATCGCTTTCAAAAAGTGTGGATAGACGAAACAATTTAATTTTCATTTTTAATCAACACTAACATACAATGCATTTAAGAAAAAAGCTTCACACTACTTCATGCAAAAAAGATAGTTGTGCAGGTCCACATGTACCAAACATTACCGGTTAAGAAATGCAAGGAGGACGTTATTTAAAAAACGCAAACAATATAAGAGTTTTATGAAATGACATATATGCCCTTGGTCAACAATCTTTTTATTTTTATATAATAGAAAAAAATACTTTATTTGGTGCATTGTTTGAACCTATGCATTAGTTATACACCATATTTGGTATTATCCTATGCATAACTAATGCATAGGAAACCATGATATTACCAATGCAATAGGATTTAATGCATGCATTAACTTAGTTAAAGATAAATTTGCATTTCAAAATTTATACTTGATTAAAATATGTTATTAATGCAAGTTTGATAAATTGCTCCCGCAATTTATAGTTATACTCCGCCAATTTCTTCATTGAAATTTATAAATGTGTACTCTGCTACGACGTACTAGAATGCACTTGAAATCAACTCATTTGCATTTTATTTTTTTAATTCAAAATTTCTTTGCTTAATAATTAAGACAGTGGAAAATAAAATTATATCTCTAGTAGATAAATAAATACTTTGCATATTTTTCTTTTCTATAAAGAAATATTCAGTTCTTTACTATAATATAGATAGACAAATCAAATAATTTTTAAACCTTTTTCATATAAAAAAATTCCTCAGCATATGTTTCTTTTAAAAAAGTAAAGTGATGGACAAGTTATGAGGATATTTTTTTAAGCAAATAATTATTTAAAAATTATGCAATGCTTTAATATATCAAACTAAATAATTGATCAAAAATATGTCATCATAACTAGTACATCATTATGCTTATGCACCCTGCCAAACGCCCCTAAGTACCATATAGTCCTCAAATATCTCTCATTTGATCAAAATGATGTCGTAAAGCGAAAAGTAAATCATCGACGACACGGGCCATCCACGCTACTAGGAAATTATCTAGCGATTGAGAATTCGCCACGTCATTAGAAGAGTATTTTTGGTATTGTCGTACACGTCCTTAGTTTACATGGTTATTTTTCGTGCACAGTTAAACTAAGGACATAAAACAAGATTAAGAAAGTCGTGTTCCTTTAATATATGAGATGAATGAATCTCTTTTCTACGAGGCGTATATATATGGTAAAACACTATGCAACTTTTGGAACAAGTTTGATAAATCATATGCTGAAGGATCTTATTGTATGGTAATACCATGCAAGATGTTTTTTTAATGAAAATGTAAATATTGATGTAACAACTGGAAATGATTTCATCGTGAAATATTTTTCTATAAAAGCTTACCTCACTCCAAAAGTTGCAGTTCCTCATGTGTCAAGTGTGACAATTTGATTATAAATTCGAGTGAATATTCAAAACTAGTACAAGGTAATTCATATATTTGCACAATATTCAGATGATCTCCTAGATAATTGCTCAACTCCTAAACTAGAATAAAAATATAGAGATACTATTCGTATATAATCCCCACCAAGCTGTAATTAGAACCAATATCAGAAGAAAAAGAATGAAGTTGTTAGTAGTAGCTAGCTTTCTGGTGTATATGGTGATTATTCAGAATATGAGTAAAGTTGGAACAAGCACTCGTCTTCCCTTTCTAATAAATCCTACAACTGTGGAACCATATCAATACATCACAGTAACAGGTTACTCAAAACAACCCATTTCTGCATTACGACCAGATTTATCCTTCCATATTTTACCATTAGGTGGATAGTCAACTAACAATCTTGCCACATTTTTTCTTCTACTAATAGGTTGTAACAACAACTGTGACATAGCCTGTTGCTATTGTGATATCACAAAACAGCCACCTCTCTGCGTCCAGTGCTGCCGAGAAGAGCGCTGACACCCTGAATTTGCAGGTAATTCTCTCTTCTTCTTTTGGCGCAAGCTTCAAACTCGTTGGATAGTGTCCTCTTTGCCCTTCTCCACTTAACACCAGACTTTTCTCTTGTGTTTGACAGCTTCAAGCAAATACTGCTTGTACTTGATGCATCTATCAAATTCAAGAAGAAAACAAAAATGGTGATTTTGGACTACAAGTTGTATCAAAGGATTGGAGCCTTAGATCTCAAAGTATGCTAAGTTAGATCTTCTCTTTTAGCTGCATTATGAAATCATGATTCATAATGTTCTTCATCAATTTGTTCTATTTCATGCAATGAATCTAGGTCATATTTCTTAGCCTTTATATTTGCAAACAGGGCTATTCTCAAGTTTCTCAACTGCAGCAAAAACAGGCAAGAAATACATCGGTCAACGAGTGTAACCGATGCTCTCTTTTATGCTTTTTAAATGTTATAAAAGAGATGTAAAAAAACCATTGTATAGAATTCGTTGAATTTTGCTCTCGTTACTTACAGCATACAATATATACTAGTATCAAATTTCATGAATTCCACAAAATTGTAACTACCTAAATGACATGGCTTCACTTCAATATGAAGATCAAGGCATTCGTATGTCGTACTAATTCATTGGTAATTGGGATTCTATTGTTAGAGAGCATGAAGCAGTTGAAGCTGGGCCTTGATTGGCAGCATAGTCTAGACAAGAGCAATCTGGCAAGACGTCCTATTGTTAACCTCTACTATCTAACAACATGTTACAGTTACTATATGGATTTTCAAATCTATTTCTCAAATATAAGAAAGACAGAAAGTCATAAAATCGACTAATATCCATACAAGGACCAGCTACTCCAATCTTCATGACAATATAATAGGCATTTGGCTATCTCATCCCCTCGAAAAACAGTTTAAAAAGGTCTGGGGTTGGGGGTTTTGGTAGGGGGAGAGAGACTGGGACTTTCCGAGCTAAATCCGGCTTCTCAAAATTGAAGGGCAGTCCAAGTTAAAACAGAGTAGGCTCATTATTCATTAAAATCTGGTAATTTCCAGCAGGCCACCTTTAGTCCTTGTAAAAGCAGCAAGTTTGATACAACTCACTCACATATTGATTTCACCTCATTGGCCACTTCCAACTTAGTTTATAGGAAATGCTATTGGTACTGAACTAATGTACTAAAGAGACACAATAAGGTAAAACTCACAAAATGAGTACCATATTTATACCCTCCTCGTAAGTCCAAGAAACACCACAGCTGAAGCAATCTGAACTTTTAAATCTGCAATATCAACATCATGGCCGCCTTCAACGAGACCCCAACTGTCAACCTGAAAGAAGCCAAAGAAAAGTCGGCACTTAAACTTGAGGAACAACAACAACAACAACAACTACCCAGTTAAACTTGACGAACAACTCTGGATAAATGATGGATCACAGTCTGGCGGTTAATGTATTTTAGGATACACGAGTCCTAGAAAAGATAATGAAGGAAAATTGACTGTAGTACAAACCTGCAAATCTTCCTCGAGCCTAATCAACTCAATAGCCTCTTCAATCCCCAATCTACCATGGAAAAGTCCAAGTGCAATGACAAGCGAATGTGCAGCTGAAGCAATTGCATCAACTGTTGCTAATTCACAATCATCCATTTTCTTGAGAAGGCTTTCAATGGCACTAACAAGACCATCATCTTGCTTTCCACCAAAAAAACTGGTATATACGGCTGGCTTGAAGCCAAATTCTGACTCTACCCACTTAAGAAGAGGATCGATTTTCTCCACTTGACGCTCTGTGAATTTCAATTGTCAGATTAATATGTGAAAAGTACAAATATTTATGAAACTCAAATGAATTGCCAAAACAAACAGAGAACGGCAGGTCTGCCGGTAAGCATACTACAAGAAAGGATCATATTTATGCTCAAAATCTGGAGTCAACTCTTCTAGATCTCGTGATAATACACAGTGCAAAAAGTAATTAATTGTAGGTGCTTTACAGCCAGCCAAATAGATGGAACTTTTGAGCGCTAAGCTTATCCTAAAGAAGGACCTAACAATGTTACAAGATCCTAGGATCAGTTTAATATGTGATATGCTCCACTAAATACTACAGCAGTTTTTTTTTAGATCGTCCCAGGAATCAGAAAGGGACTTCACGGTTTTAAAATACAACAAAGGGACTATAATAGACAGATATAATCACAGGTGCTGATATTTGTGCTCCAAGAAGTTAGTTCCCGTGCTCCGCCAACACTGAAATACATCATGTTTTCTTGTCCCTCAAGTGAATAAAGAGAGAACCTTCCTATACTACTGGAGAAAATGAAAAAGAGAATCTCGGTTCCAATCCCTCTCCATCCGCGAGGGAGACTTTTCGACTGTCGAAGGAAGGAAGTTCACTTTTTAGTGACCAAAAATTGACTAGTTTATTTAATTGACTTAAATTCTTTATATTTTACTAGTTAAGGCCTTCGATCATCTGTCGGTGAGGTCGATCGAAAAAGTGAAGCATTCCAATTGAGTAGGTGAAGAGTCTCTTTCGAGCGAGATCCTTTACCACGCCTAACTAAATGAAAGAAAGTAAGAGAAAGAGTGGCCGCCTATTTCTTAAATGAAAATAAAGGACTTCCTTATCCTAAGGCTGTCACTGAATGAATCTGGTAACTAATGCCGCCAGAGAGGCTGAGGTGAGTATCGTCGGATCGCCTCCAGCAACATCTTTTGCTTTGTAGCTACGGATAGTATGTTGATTTGGTTAAAATTTTAACCGCACATCAGTGCCTAGGACCTACTGAAGCGCTGCAGATCCTAGCAGAGTATTATGAATGAAGGGGATCTGCTTATGTCTCTACTTCGCTTGATTCTCATGCCAGTGGAC
Source organism: Nicotiana undulata (assembly GCA_005239495.1). Taxonomy (NCBI): domain Eukaryota; kingdom Viridiplantae; phylum Streptophyta; class Magnoliopsida; order Solanales; family Solanaceae; genus Nicotiana; species Nicotiana undulata. The sequence continues at coordinate 23,675 of ML263984.1, read as the reverse complement.
TTCATGCTCTGTTTTTGGCCTTATTAGCTTGATTTCATAAGTGAGCAACCGAAGGGAATTTTTGGGGTTCATAACGGGTGTTATTGAATCTGAAACCCATGGACTTGGTAGCAGACGGTTCGGACGATGGTTGTGTCCTGAACCCAGTCAGCGGCACATCTCCTATCTTCTAGAGAAGCGGCTGAACAGCTGCGAGCCGACGACTCTCTCTTCTTAAACAACCTATATCCTCCACACTTATCAGCATTTGATAGATTATCCAACCCCGAGCAATCTTAGTTATTGGTGGGGTTCGGTTACCAACATTGAAGAGTACGTGGCAATCAAATGATGTTTCATTTTGTTCTCTGTTTTGGGACCAGTGTCACAACCCAAACACGCTTACAGCCCTTTCCTGGGCACCTTTCCACACCTCTGACCTGTGGATCCTATAAGGTCTTCATTCTTTGCACATGAGACTCAATCCTTTTAAAGACTCAACCAGTTTCTCCTCACGCAAACCTGTAGCCCCTCTTGGTAAAACTCTCACACACTAGTATCCATTGCCCAATCACAAGTTTTTTCTTCAGTTGACTGAAATCAAACCTTGAAGATAGTTCCTTTTCTACCAAGGAAGTAGTGTCGTTTTTGGGATCACCAATATACTGCTAAGTGAATCTCTAAGGTACAGTTGTATAGAAGCAGCTAGATTTTTGCATTTTAGATCTTTTGGCCTTAAGTGCATCTGAAGTGTAATTTTTCACTTCGAGCTTATTGGTCTTAAGTATAAGAAAACGTTCGTTGGACTTCAAACCTTGTGGCATTTAGTTCATGTGAAGTGCAATTTTTCACTTCAAACTTATTGGCCTTACGTGCATGAAACCATTGGTTACACTTCAGACCTATTTGGCCTTAAGTGTATCTGAGTGCAAATTTTCAATTCAGACTTATTGACCTTAAGTGTATGAAAAAGTTTGTTGCACTTCAGTCCTTTTGGCCCTAAGTGCATCTTAAGTGCAACCTTTTACTTCAGACTTATTGGTCATAAATGCAAAAATCATTGGTTGTATTTCAGACCTATTTGGCCTTAAGTGTATTTAAAGTACAATTTTTTTTTAACTACAGACCTGATAAATCTGAAATTGCTTGTAAAATGGGCAGGCTTGCAATTTTTCCCCCAGAGTAGATAGGTTCAATTGTTACCCTAAAATCTGGTATAGATGCAAAAGCCCCTGAAGATGGTAGACTGAAAAGACTATGCATATGTTTCTATCCTTATATTAGTTATGTCAATATAATTAATTTGGTCCTTCTCTCTCTTCTATAAACGGTAAGTTACCATAATCTTTCTTTGTTGCCCTTCCTCCTCTTTATTGCTTATGTTATAGACAATCTCTCTCAAGATTTCATTTTCTTATATTATTCGTTCTTTTATATTCTAAATCTTTGGATGCATATACCTTAGTTTTTTATACACATTATATATTATTGTATATTTTTAGTAAAATATATAAAAATACATGAGATGCACATAAAATACACATTATATAATGATATTATACACATTATATACAATATATATTTTAGTGTAGTATATAAATATATATGTGATGCACATAAAATACACATTATATAACACAATATATATAGAACTGCATAATACACTACTAATATTTTGTAGAGTTTTTGAAAGACATGTTTATATTTTCTTATGGTTATTATTTTAAAAGAGTCCCTTGAAGGAAGAAAATTATTGAAAATAATCATGATTTTTGGGAGAGATTTAGCAATTAATTAGGCGTGATATTTGGCCAAAGAGAGGGGAAAGTTCCATTTTTTAGGGAGAAAGAATTCCATATTTGGATAAGTTTATTATTCAACGTAAATTTTTTATGGCTAAATATGATATATTGTTTGGATGGTTGTTACACATCGTTTCATAATGTATCGTATCGTATTGTATTTTACTATATTGTGTCGTTTGATGAATACAATTATAGATTGAATCGTTTGTTGTTGTTTCATGATATCACGCATCAGGAATATGAAGTATAAACGTGTAATATTATTTAAAAAAATTATGATACATGATAAATTTATTATATAAAAAGGTAGGGCAAATGATAAAATAAAATTATCTAATAATAATGAATGGTGAGATGAGAGAAAAAGTCAAGATAACGATGCAATCACACCAAATTGGTGCTTATACAAAGTGGCATATTTTGTCGTTACGTAACGACGGATTTAACGATACAATACAATAAAATTGAAGTAACAACCAAAACAAACATCGTATTTAAAGTAACAATACGATACAATACAATGGGTAACAACCCACCAAACAAGTTGTTATGAAACTTTCCCGATGTTTTCTCTTTTCTTTAACCTTGTTTAATCCAATAAAAATTGGGAAATTAATATTCATTTTTTATTACTCCGTTAGTGGTGCACTATTTTAGTTCAGGATCTTTGATAGCATCATTTTATCAAGTAGTAATAGCTTAGTATAAATTTTACCAATTTCAAAAATTTAAATTCATGAATTGCGGATGTAAATTCAAAATATTTTATGAGAGAATAACACATTACATTTTTCTAGCCACGTCTTGTCCCTCCCCCACCCCCCCCCCCTCCCAAATAACTA